>JACEIK010015634.1:1741-12095 GCA_018107945.1 Datura stramonium | reverse complement strand
CATATCATAATAGGGAAAAAATACATGAGGTTCATGGGCTTGTATGAATTATGATAATCATAAGCATACTGAAATACGTGAACTAGCCATGAAATAAGGCCTATGAATCGGCCGAAGCCATAAATTCATAAATCATGAAGGATATGAACATTTACAAAAATTCATGTACTTGATATTCATAAATCCATGAAGACTACATGAAGAGAAATCATAACATGAATCATCAATCATAATTTAGACTTAGAAAGATCAAGATCATAATAGAATCATAACTTGACTTTTCATAGAGCTTGCATAATTAGGCATAATTTAATTAAAATTTAAAACTATAATTTAATAATAAAAATAGATATAAAATCTGCCCATAGATTTTAAAACATGATTTTATACATGAAGGGAATTGATCCATAGATAGATCATAGAAAATTTCACAAAAAATTGGAATAAACCCCATAAAAATCATGAACTTGAATCTAGAATTCAAATTCATGTAATTGAAAAGAATTTTGAGCATGAGAGTAAAAGGAACTCCTATTCATAGCCCTACATACCTGGGTAAATCTGATTTATACTCTTTCTTGAAAGCCCCAGGAATTGGAGAAGGGATTGGTGAAATTTCTCAAGCTTGATATCCAACAAAGAACTCTAAACTTTCATGCATGGAATGTTGAGGCTTAGGATAGGTTTAGCACTCTTAAAACCCTTCCAACTGAGCTTAAAATGGCATAGTTTAGGACCTTAGAGCTTAGAAATTATGAAAATACCCTTAATGAAAAATCTAGAAATTTAACTCTGCCAGTGACCACGAGTCATCCTTTGATACCACAACTTGTGGTATCCATCCGTTACTTCCTTCCAGCATTTCGTAAATTCTCAGGTCCTGCGTATGATGACTAGATAGAACGGGTCGTTACTCGACCCAATGACCCATTGTGTCCTCTCGTCATCACCACTGACTCCACACGTACACTGTCTGAGATTTCCACCACGAGTCAACAAATGAACATACATCCAAACCATGGGTCGTTGTTCCCGTCCGTTATCTCTCTGAAATTTTCACTACACCTTCTCACAAGAATTTCCCACAACTCTGTCTCCTCGCAATGAGTCATACCACAACTCATGCCATCCCACCCTGGCATCACAGAGACCAACAACGATCTCACCCATGACCCGTTACATCAACCAATGGGTCGTCCCTAGACCTGTTACCACTGAATCTTCTACTACAGAATCTGACAACGGGTGGTTCCTACGGGTCATTACACATTCCAACGACTCGTACCATGAGTCGTTTTAAGTAAAATCATAGATTTTTTTGATGTTCTAATTTCTAATTCCATAGTCTAGTCTTAGGCACTTCCTAGGTATTATAACTGAAGCATTCTTGAATCTTCTTCCCTCTCTCAAAGATGTTGCAGCTGAGGGATGACATTACAAACTTTAGGCAAGAGCCAGAGTAACCTTTACATGAAGCATGACTAAGGTTTAAGAGGAAGGTGTCCCTTTCCCAACCATGGTCTCCCCGATGGAATGCTCTTTCAAAGCTTTTACCGAGCCCTAGACTCCATCAATAAATTTGTTGCTAATAAATTAGTCGGAGGATCAATTATGGATCAGACGTATAGGTTAGCTACGACCCTCTTAGCTAGAATGACAAAGACAAATAAGGCATGACATGCTAGGGATACTCATGTATCGTCACAGGATGGGGATTCTAGTGCATTAGCAGCTGAAATGCGAAAAAGAGATGAAGAGTGAGATGAAAATCTTGTCAAAATGATGATGCAGCTGGAGTTAATGACTAAACATGTGATGGAGGTCGGGCCTAAGGTTGTGAATGTTGTAGGAATGCAAGGTCCAATGAAGTTTGAAGGAGAATCATCACCACCACGATATGAGGAGGAAATGTCAATACATGGAAAATCAAATGGGGGGTTCTCGTCTCGGGTACCAAGGGGCTAATCAAGGCCCTTGGTGACCAGGGGAAGAGAATCAAGGTTGGAGAAACCGCGACGTATAGGGATGGCCCGAGAGAAATGAGGGATGGGGAAATAGAGAGAAAAATTATGAGGGGGACCAATACCATTGAAGTTTGAATCCATATGTTCTCCCACAAAAAGTTGAGAACACTCAAGCTCAACCAGGTGTGAGGGATGTGCGGAGCTCGAAAATTGAATAGATGTTGGCAAGCATTCTTAAGAAATTGGAATCAACCGACAGTGGGGTCAAGGAATTGAAAGGGGAGGTGTCTAACCTTGCCCAAACCGTGACTTAACACTCAGCTTCCATCAAGCATTTGGAAGCCCAAATGAACCACTTATCCTCTCAAATGAATCCCCAAATAAAGGGAAGACTACCAAGTGATACAATGCCAAACCCAAAGAAAGATAGTCAATGCATGGCCATTGTCATGAGGAGTGGTAAAATACTTGGAGATGCGAATGTTAAGCCCAAGGAAGTTGTGGTTACTAAGACAAATGATTAAAAAGAATTTGAGGCAGTGCCAAAGCACCATATGGTTGTGATAATGTTGAGGCTGAAGATGAAGGAGATGTTGAGGAAATTCCCTCAAATACAGATAAAGAAGAGGTAGGCATGAAGGCCTCAAGCGAGAGAGAACAAGAACCAAGAGTTCCACTTTGTTATCCATAGCGATTAGACAAGACAAAGAAGAATAATCAGTTTAGTAAGTTTATCAACATGTTCAGCAAATTATCCATAAATATACCGTTGGTGGATGCCCTAGTTGAAATACCTGGATATGCAAAGTTCATAAAAGAACTGATGAAGAAGACGAAGGTTGAAAATGTATGCACCAGAGAGACAACACATCAATGTAGTGCTATGATGATGAGCAACCTTACCCTAAAATAGGAAGATCTAGGTGCCTTCACAATCCCGTGCACTATTGGGTTTTATGTATTCAAGAAAGCCCTCTGTGATCTTGGGGAAAGTATAAATCTAATGACTCTTATAATCTTCAAGAAATTGGGGCTTAGGAACACCAAACCTAAATCAATAAGATTTTTAATGGATGACCGCTCTATCAAGAAACCTGTGGGTGTTTTTAGAGGATATATTGGTGAGGGCAGATAAGTTTATTCTACCAGCTGATTTTATAGTCCTTGATTGTGAAATGGATGTAGAAGTTCCAATCATTTTGAGAAGACCATTTCTCACCATGGGTAGAGCTTTGGTAGATGTAGAGCTAGGTGAGCTCAAGTTTCGGGTTGGAGGTGAAGAGGTTACCTTAAAAGGTGTGCCAATCTGCTGAACCTCTCAATGACTGTAATGTGGTTGGAATGTTGTAGGAGGAAGATGAGTCAGAGGATGATCCTTCAAAGATTGAATGTTAAATGAGAAATATGTCGTGTCATGATGTTAACTAAGGCGCTCCTTGGGAGGCAACCCAAGTGTCTTCTTTTGAATGATCTTAAAAAGTCATTGTTGTTTTTAATTTTGTACGATTAAGTAAGTGAGAAGCAAGGAGAAGAAGCATAAAACAAGGCAGGCACTGCGTTAAGACCGGAGAATCTCCAATAATATTATGCGAACCGCCGCACATTTGATCATGAAAACAGATGCCTAGGACCAAAAAGGCTAGACCAGGAAGGAACCGGCGGAACGCCGATAAAGAGTCAGTAATCACCACTTGAATGTCAGTGCGAGTCAAAACACCTGAACAGCGGATGAAAAAATGGTGAACCACCGATGGAACGCAGAACCCAATCCGTGAATTGCAGGTACAAAATAGTGAACTGGGAATAAAATCAAGCATGTGAGGTAAGGCAACGAACCGCCAGCTCTAATGGGCGATCGTCGGTGTAACGCTGGTGAAGGTACGTGTTCTGTTTTAAAATCATAACTAAATCATGGACCAACTCAATCCAGAATCTTTTTTTAGCCGCCCTAATCTGCCAAGATTCCTATTTTATTCCCTTAGACTTCCTTTTTCCACCTTTTAACACTTCCCCACACTCCTTTTTATTTTCCCAACATCCCACCTTTCCATATTCCCACAACTCCCTCTCTTCCACTTCCAATATAATTAAAACACCACTAACCATCCACCTCCTCCTCAACCAACCACATTTACACCTTTTCACCTATAAATCACCTCAACCCTTATACCTAACTCTCACTACACTCATATTCTCCCTCTCTACTAGCCAAGTCCCAAACTTTTGCCATTGTTGAGTATTATCCATCCTCCATAGCTAGTCTCTGCAAAGAATTCTCTTGATAGTGATAATGTACTCTGAACATTCTTATTTTCTCATCAATGGTAATCTGGTTGCATGTAGATGTTGTTATGACATACATCCCCCTTCTTTTTACTACCATTCTTCCCAACATTTTCATGATGGATACCATACTTATTATTATGTGAAATTAGTGGAATGATAGAGGCTTGATGCTTAAATGGGTGGTGGGGAAATGGTTATTCTTGTGTAGTTAAGTAGGATGAAGTCTGATTAACCCCAAGGGGATTAAAAATACCTAATTTTCCCTATGATAGATCGGGTGACGCCATTCTTAAGAGTAAATCATCATTTTAACCCTTTTCATATGTAGAAGTATTGCTTTGATATGATGTGAGTGAGTGTTTGAGAAATTTTGATATTGGAGTTCATGGTGATGCATTGGGGATGATGACTATTGGCTATTTGTCAGTCGGGTCCGGTGAAACACCAATGGAATGCCGGTTTGGGCTAATATTGGCTTCAGGCCACTGCCTAATCCCTGCGTTACATCGGCAATTCAAGGATCGAGATTGGTGATTCGTTGATCTATCGCCGGTTGAATATCTGCTACCCTAGTTCTCTTCTTTCACCAGTAGTTCAATGGTGGTCCATGAATACCCTCCTGCGGTTTGCCAGTGTTTTGCCAGTGCTTCTAGTTCTTTGGCTGCTAATTCTTCCTCATTGTTTCTCATTAAAATTTTAGCATAGTTGATTGTTGTTTCCTTTTATCATTGAAAAAAATACCAAAAGATACATTGTGGTTGCCATTAACATTGTGTTTGTAGAAAATGACTTCATCTAGGAACCCCAATAAGGGCAAAGCTCCGGCCTCTTCATCCACAAAGGGCAAAGGAAAGGAAAAGGCATGCGCAGCGTCTGCCAACTCTAGGGAGGCCATCATGTTTTGTGTGCCCGATATGAAGGGGCACTACGCCATATGCAAGGGCTGATCAATCACCATAGAAAAGAGGTTTGACTTAGTGGGGCTGTGCAGTGACCTTCCCAACATCACCGCTAAGTTCATGGATAGGCAACGACACACTTTCGCCAATCCTCTCCCAGACTATTATCGAAGCTTGGTGCCGGACTTCTACGCTTCTTACCAGGCTAGGTATGAGAGAATGAACCACAGAGGCAAAGTCAATGAATTCCCCTGCCTACCTTCATTCATAGTGCGAGGGGTGGAGGTGGACATCACTCCAACAGCCATCAACTATCTGTTTTGGGAGGACGAGATTGACACTAGCTCTGAAGATTTGGACAGAATTGCTGACATGAAGAACCAATTCACTTGGATAGCTCCTATCATAGCGGCAGACACACCTTTCTAGGCTACTATGGGTGGAAAAATTTCTCGCCATGATTTGAAATTTGAAGCCAAGTTGTGGCTAGATTTCATCTGTGGATGCATCATACCTTCCAAAAATGAGCAGAAAGTCATCTTGGAAGCAACTATCCTTATAGCTTGCATCATGACAGGGGTCCCCATAAACTTTGGGGAGATTGTGGCTCAGCAAATGAAGAGAAAAGCAAGACAGGCTAGCACCTCTATGCCATATGTCGTGCTCATTTCTAAACTATGGAGACCGCTTGATTGGGATGATGTTGGAGGGGATGATGCTCCCAACATAGGTATGTTGCTAGAGGTATGGCCTGAAGCTTCTAGGTGAGGCATATTTAAATCCGGGGCTTGTGGAGACTGCTCAAAATATTAGAACCCTCTACCAAATCAAAAGCCTGCATCCACTTCCACTTGACTGTGGGTGCCTTAGCATCTCTTTTCTGATCTAATGTGATTTCATCTGAAGCAGGATAGGGGTCTCATCTGGGAACAATGGCACTCAAGCTTGCAAGCAGGATAGGGGTCTCATCCGGGGCTTTCACCTCTCTCGAAACTGAAGTAAGAGAGTGGAAAAGTCTGACATCCATGGAGGTTCCTAATTTGAGTGCTCTCGACACTACAATGACTGCCCCTTTTATAGTTTGAGGTCCTCTAGATAATTTGTTCAAGGGCTTGGGAGATGATGCTGAAGATCCAGGTGATGCAGGCTTTGATGGTGAGGCAGGAGTTGGTGCAGACGATGATGAGGAGTGACCCACTCAGGGAGTCTCTCGCCCACTTTATTTTTCATGCCTACATTAGGAACAATGTATCTTTTAAATTGGGGATAGGATGAGTGTGTTATCTGGGGGGGGTCATCTGTGTCTTATTTTACTAATGTTTTGATGTAGCCCTTGTCAGGCTTTTTTTCTTGTTATATGATGAAGAGTGGTGAGTCTTTGTCAAGCTCACAAATTTTTATAGTATTACTGATGATTGCCCTTGCTGGGCTAGTTGTGTTGATGAAATTTTGAATGAATGAAATGAATGATGTTAATGTGTTAGTGATGAAAAATGGGTCCTTGTTTTGAATTGTATAATGTTGTTTTCTAACCAAAACTCTTTTGTTCACCTATGTAAATAGTAGAATATGTAATCAAACTCCAAGGATAATATTCATATCATGGTTCTTTCCCAAGGAGCGTTTTTTTCTTTTTCTTTTCCTTTGTTATCGAACAGGGGTTGGCACTTCCCGATGATAGATTGTAAGATGACTCTCTTAAGTAAAATGTCATGTCTTTCTTGAGTCTTCTGTGGAGGTTTCTTGATAGGTACCACCAAAAAATGGGCATTTGAAATTGGGAATGTAGCACTCCTTTTCATACATTGTAGATTCCTTGTTTGTCTTATGAATTCGCATGCTGTCTTGAATCAATATCTTGTGATGATAATGACTTTTGTAGAATCTTTGGGTGTGATTCCTTGTGTGATAAAGACCTTTCTGAATCTCATGCGTAGCTTCTTGTCTAAAACTTTCCCTAAGTGTGACTCAAGGAGAAATCCTCGATGTATCTACAACTAACTCACTGACTAGAGTAGAGATCGAAATGGGTTCTGACAGGATTTAGAGACTGCAACATAGGGAGTCACGAAGGATAGTGTGGCTCTTAGATCTATTAGTGCATAAGCACCAATATGAAATACTCAAAACATACCAGTGACCACATAAGGTTAGATCTCCTGCTCCTACCGAGATGATAGTGCATAGAACTGTTCAGGTGTTGGCTGCTACCTGCACTAGAAGATGCGCCCTTTTGGATTGGAGGTGCTGTTGGAGCTGCGAAACTAGTGGCTGGGTAAGGACCTCTACCATTGCCCTGTCTAACTTAAGGGAATTCTCTGAGCATGTGTCCGGGCTTCCCACACCTGAACCACGCGCCTAGACCAGCTAAGCACTTTCCGAGGTGCTTCCTACCACATCTCCTGCAAGTTGGAACACTGGGCTCCCCTTACCATTAGAGCCTGATGTGCTACCCTTCTGATAACGTCTGGGCCTAGATAGAACATTGGCCAATGACAGAGCTGGAGCTGATGACCTCTGGTGAGATTGTGGGTGATGTCTCTCTCTCTCTCTCTCTCTCTATTTCATTTGCTCCTCCTCTATTTGCTGAGCATGTATCATCAAGCAAGAGATATCAATATCACTGATCAACATGGCGATCTTGCAAGTCTTGACAAAGGAATCTGCAACCCCATTCATGAACTTTCTTAAATGAGCCCTCGGGTTGGATGCCATCTCCGATGCATATTTGGACAATCAGGTAAACTCCAAGGCATACTCTTGGACAGTCATGTTATTCTGCTTCATATTGACGAACTCAACCGCCTTCACCTCCCTCAACTCCCGAGGAATGAACCTATCTAAGAAAGCGATAACAAACTCATTCCAACCAATGGGAACTGCACCAACTCCCCTGCTCTCCTTCCACTGTTGAAACCATATGTGAGCAACCCCCTTCAGCTAATAATAGGCTAAGTTTGCGCTCTCTTGTCTAGTCACCTCGATAATCTAGGTGATCTTCTAAATCTTCTCTACAAACTCATGTGGGTCCTTATCCACTTTTAACCCTAGAAACTTAGGTGGGTTCATCATGAGTAAGTCTTGCACTCTCACCGCTGCTGCATTCCGATTCTGGTTCACATGTGCCATGGCCTGCTGGTTGACCTGAGTGGTCATGGCTTGTGCTAACATCTAAAATGCCATCCTGAACTCAGCATAAGTAACTTGCTTAAGAAAGGTATCTGTTGTAGCTGGTTGTTTCTCATTCCCATCACCATTGCTATATCCATTTCTTCTACCATTGAGTCGGTGAGGAGGCATATTTCTATAAATGCATAAAACTCGAGTTAGAGGAATAGAGAGAGTTGAGCTCATAGCATGAGATAGAATCATGAAAGAAAGGAAATTTTCAAAAACATCTTGTAGCCTCTTCGTCAAAAGTAAGGTGCGCTTCACACCCATAAAAAAGACTCTACTTAACATGGCTTTCAGACACCCTAGGACACTCCTAAACCTAATGCTCTCATACCAAGTTTGTCATGACCCGAACATGAATCCAAATCGAGACACTAGACCTAGAACCATTAATGGGTCAAAGTTAACCCATGGCACATACAAAGCATGAACAAGAGTGCAACTAAATTGGAAATAAATCATAAACATGGATAAGAGGGAAGTTTAGGTCATCATCAAAACCATAAATAGAGTCAACAAGACTACAATGCTGGGGCCATCTAAATAATATCTAAAAAACCTCTACTAATACGGTGAGCTTATGGGACAACACTGATGTCACCCAAGCGCACGGAAGAACACGTGGTTGCCAAGTAATATAGGATTTTAAAGTCCAGATATCATACCCAAGGGACTTGTCAACTGAATCATTATAAGATTGTCACTTTAATTTCACTAATCTACGAAACTGTAAAGGTGAAGAATTGTTTGGAAAATTAAACTACTAAAACTTTAAATATAAATTAATCAAAAACAATTGTAAGCTTGATTTTATTTTGATGATGGTGAAAGACTAGGGCAATGCCACTTTGATGAGTTGGTAATTTACCAACTCATTAGGCTCTTGAGCATGAACTGTAGCTTAGTTTTCAAGTCATTTAGATGAATTTTATGTCTTTTTTGCCTTTTTATGTGCAGGTATCTGAATTGAAGAGAAAGAGTAAGAAGTGGAGTAAAAAGGATGAAATCAGGTGAAAAACAGTGCTACACTGGAGGACACTGGAAAAATGCCGATCAAACACAAATGACCATTGACTTGACGATAATGTGCTATCGGCGGCCACAGACATCAACCAGCGACTCACTGGTCAAATCGCCTACCGATGCCTGCACTTTCTAGACCAAAGAGTATATGAATCGGCGAATCACAAATGAAGGCCGACGAACCACCAAAGGTGTCGCCGAATGGTCCTAGATAATCACTAGATGTGTAGCAGATGACAAACGGTGGTTCACAGAATGCAACCAGCTAACCGTTGAAGCCCTCGCGAGTGAGAAAACGCCTTAACAGGGGCAATTACATCCAACACTAAAAAAAGAGGAGATTGTTGCCCTATTTTTGTATATAGTCTAGAATAGAGTACTATGTACATAACTTTTATACTTTTTAGCATTTTGAACATTCCTTTTTCCTTGAAAAAGAGAAGAACTCCATTGGAGAAGATTGTCGAACGTTGCTTTTCTTATTCTCTTCTTCTTTCATTAGCAAGGTATAACCATTGTTGTAGATATATTTTGAGTTTGATTTTGATTGCTCTTACTAATGAAATTATTTAGTTTATTGATGAATATACTCTTGAGTTTATTAATCATGACTAGCTAAATCATCAACTAGAGGTGTGTGATGGTGGCTGCTTAATTAGATTGGGTATTGCTGGATTCGTCTTAATATTGCGTAATTAGTATAAATATGTTGAGTTCTCTCCAATTTATAATTGATGATCTACATTTGCAAATGTGGGTTTACTTTTCATACTTGATTTAGCTTGAAAAATAAGAATTCAAGTATTGGGAGAGAATTTTATAGTGGTAATGGATGTGAATGTGTGTATTTGGGCTAGAAATACCCAAAACCCATGTTTATAATACTAATTAGTAGTTGATGGATAGAAATAGCTCAACCATTAAACCAAACATTATTGGGCTAATTGAATTGTGTCTTGAGGTTCGAAATGACTCGAGAAAAAGGCGTCCATGAGGTTGAACAACATA
>JACEIK010015631.1:0-18194 GCA_018107945.1 Datura stramonium | reverse complement strand
AGCTAGCCAGGCACCAGATGTGCTTAGGCTCACCAGTTAGCAGTCCAGGTCCTACTAGGGCACTAGGTGTCAGTCATACCCCCCAAGGCGGGGCGTGACAATAACATATATATAACAATGCATAAAACATGTTGAACAATGGGAGGACTCGTCATAACCGACACCATCATGGTAGAGCCGACCTTGGCTTGCTAGGTAAGGGTCATGCATGAGGCATGGTATCACATTTGAGGGATCAGTATCAATACAATATATAACATTAGAACCCACGGTGGCATGTGGTTATGAGACACCGGCGTAGTCCTTTGAATGTCGGGCTGCTCGGTGCTAGACACGACTCCCAAAAAAAACATACATATAGGCTCATACATAGATAAATAAAATTATGCATTGAAATTCATTAGCTAAAATATAACATTTATCATCATAAATCCCATTTAAAATGTGCTTAACCAAGAATTAAAGGCCCTTTTCATCGGCCGACATCATAAATCAATAAATCATGTAATTCGTTTCATAGATCGTGATCTGGGGCATATTTATATGCCCAAGTGATACTCAAATACATCATTTTTGCCTTGTTTATCCAACAATGTTTGTACATTCTCATGTAAATTGTAGGAAAAATTGTAGGAAAGTGTGAATTTATACTAAATCCAACATGATTAGCGTTGTTTTGCAGGAAAACATACTTTTTATGGAGCTAAGATGCATGCTGAGGAATCGAGATGGACTCAGTAGAGCGAGCAAGGAAGCGCCAAGAGAAGCAAGAAGAAGAGGCTCCGCGATGGAGCCGACACGCTGCCATCGCGATGCATTCTGTCCGGGAGATATAATTCCAAGAAATTCCAGAGAAGTTCCGCGATCGTGCCGTGGCACGTTGGAATTAATTTCATGGATCTTGGACATTCTGTGCTGAAGGTGCGTTGCACCATGGCACGCCGGGCATGCTCGCGTTGCATGTCGTGCCACATTGGGACACAATACTCTGGACGGCTAAATTCCAGAGAGCTCTGCGTTTTGCACCGTGTCACGGAGGCAGTGTTCAGCGATGCACTTCCTGACACGTTGCTTGTTATTCGGAAAATTTCTACCGTATAAATAGAACACTTAGGTTCATTTTTAATTATGCCGACTTGGTGGAGCAAGAACGTGGGTTACAGGTGCTGAGAGGACAAAAATTCTTAGGGTTTTCTATCCCTTTCTTTCTTTCTTTCAATTGTTTGTATGATTTACCCTCATTTGAAGATGTTAATCCACAAATGAGGGGCTAATTTCTCACTTTGCCGAGGTTAGGAACAATGTATTGAAATGTAATTGTTGAACATCTGTTTTTTCCATCTTTTCTTTCATGGTTGTTCTAGTTCTGTTCTTACTGCATTGATATCTGGGCCAATGTTAATGTAAATCTAAAAGTCCGTTTCACTCGAGAGAGCACGAAACTGGAAAAGTTGTGAATTAATAGGATATGATCTGTTCTTTGTTTGGGAAAATTGAGTATTGGATTTACCTTCTGTGATAAAAATATACCGAAAGTCGTATTAGTCAAGTGTGGAATCGGTTTTGTATGGCTAGAACATGAATTTCTTCTTATCACAGAAATGTAGGTGGAAGGTTCATGAGTCTTAAGTTGGGTTAAATACGAGAGTTTCAATCATAGGTATGTCTTACTAGCAACCGGAGAAAAAAGATAAACCATGCTTGTATTTATAATTAATTTTTACATGTTCTTTTCTAGCCTCGGCATGCTCACATTCATAAGCTCAGACTCACTTGTATTTATTTTAGCTGTATAAACTTAGTTCACAAAAATATAAAACTTTTCAAACTGTTGTCTTCATTTAGAGTTGCAAGAAATTGACACTTTTCTTGAGGTAATTTTTGCCCGGGCAGTCCAGTCCCTATGGGATCGATACTTGGCTTACTTGAGCCACTTACTACTTGTTCGCTCACGTGCACTTGCGTGTAGTCATCCAGACAGCCGAACAAATCGTAAGTCATTTTTCAACATGTGGGCATTGCCCAATATTTTAACATACTAAATTTTGAAAAATATTTTTTATAAATATGGTTAACTTTAAATCATGCTTCTCCATCATCAATAACCTCAAAATATTGAATATTCATCATAAATCTTAACATTCATGAGCCTTCATCAAATGGGAATTTGAGATTTTAATTAAAAAATTTTATATAAAATTAATTTGGTTGGATTTATTAATTTATAATTAAAACTCAATCACAATCATGCCTATAAAGAGAAATCACATTTTCATGCATTTGGATAAAACTCATAAACTTGAATAGGAGAATAATTATTTAATTGAAATTTGGGCATGGGTGTGAAACTATTCACCTATTCTAAACCCTACATACCGGGACACTTTGGCTCTTAATTTCCCTTGAAAGCACAAGATGGAAATTCTTGGAGAATTTGAAGAAGAACATTTGAATCACCTTCTACTCACCTCTAACTCTTGCATGCATAAATGAGGCCTAACATGAACTTAAACCCTTTAAAACTTATAGTTCATAACTTAAAACGACATTGTATACGACCATAGGAGCTTAGAAAATTAAGAGAAGGTCTCTTCCTAATTTAAAATAACTACCAGGTGACTCTAACGGTGACCACCACTCGCTCAATAGGCAACGACTCGTCGTGTCACCGGTCAAGTACAATCGCCACCTCCCACTAAAATACAATAGGCTTGTTCATGACCACCTCAAGTCATTGGGACTGACCACGACTGCGGGGTCCCATCCGTTAACTACACCGGGGTCGAGCTTCCTATTTAATCCTCAACCTCACCCCACGGGTAGACCCGACGACCATGAAGCCTCACGAGTCGTTCCCACGCCTGCACCCTAACCTCAGCCCATTCCAAATTTCTTCCCACGAGCCACCTAACGGCACACGTGAGATCTTCATGAGTCGTCTAACGACTCGTCCTACATCGTCGTTAAACATATTTTTTTTGATTTTTCCCCGCTTGATTCCTGCCGATCCGGGGTTCCTGTGAGTCAACAATATCTCCCCTTGGGAACATTCATCCATGAATGAACATGTAGAAAACTCAAAAACAAGTAATCACCATATTCAAATATCGATCATTTAAGCAAAAACTGAGCTGCACGACCACCTATAAAAAGAAACTACATAGCCGAGCCGAATTCGTACATCTTATACATTTACCATATCAAAAAACAACTTGTACACACGAACGGAACATGAAAACCGATTAGAGGTTTAGAAAACTAATACCTCAAACCGAACCAAGCCGGTAGAATGATGTGAGCATCTACATTATATCCACTTTGGCGTCCCACGTAGCTCCTTCAACATGCTGATTTTTCCATACAAATTAACCGGGCTACTTGTTCCACAAATTCTCCGAATCTCGATGATCCAAGATTTCAACAAGAATTTCTTCATAACTTAGGGCTGCCTTACCCCAATGTCAAGCCTACCGGGATTACTTCAATGCTGGATCACCAAACACTTTTTCAAAAGTTATACATGAAAAGACGGATGAACTAAAGATAACTTCGATGGAAAGTACAACTCATATGCCACCTTACCAACTCTTTTCTCACAACCTCGTTGGGACTCAACATAGCGAGGAATGAGTTTCTTTCTTTATATTTAATCGCATGACTCCCTTCACGGGAGATACTTTTAGAAATACCCAATGTCCATATCAAACTCCAAATCCTTTCTCCTCACATCAACATACGATTGCTTACTCTCGAAATGCATTTTCAACCAAGTGCCTTATCAACCGAACCTTACTATGTGGCTTCTGGGCGAACCGAATTAGGTCCTATTAAGCTGGCTTCACCAATCTCAAACTATCCGATGGGTGATCTACAACTTTGCCCTGGAAGAGCCTAAAACGGTGTCATATGGCTACTAGAGTGATAACCGTTATTATAGGCAACTCGATCAAGGAAAATGATCATCCTAAATACTTGATATCCATAAATGCGCCCTCAACATATCCTCGAGGGTATTAATGGTCTGCTTTTGCCTGGCCGTTTATTTGTGAGTGAAAGGCCGTACTGCCTAACTTGAGTCCTAACCTTTTTTAAAACACCGTCGGAACTGAGTAAATTGAGTACCCTTGCCTAAATAATAGACAAGGGCACTCCAATGAAGTTGAACCAACTCAAAATATATAATTTGGCATAATCATCCAGCGTAATCCGTGGTTTTGACCGGTAAGATGGTAACCTGAGTAACTTGTCAACCACTACCCAAATGGAGTCGTATTGCTGGTGAGTACGAGGTAGACTCCGTAATGAAATCTATGTTAATTTCTTTCCCACTTCCAAGTGATGCCGATATATCCTCAAGTGCACCTCCTGGCCTTGATGCTCGACCTTCACTTGTGACAATTTGGACATTTAGCCACGAACACGCGATATCTTCATACTATCCCACCAATAGATTTCTCACAAGTCCCGATACATCTACATGGATCCTAGATGGATAGAGTATCCGGGTTCCAGGCCTCAAGCAATATCCGAACCCTCAAATTATCAACTACTCACAGAACACATACGACTCCGGCACGTAGCACACCATTCCCTTAGGAGTAAACTTCCACCCTTTGACTCGCATCGCTTCCTTAAGCTTCCTCAAAGTCGGATCTCATCTTGCTTAGATTTTACATCAACCACTAAGGAAAATTCCGACCCACTCGCACGATAACGCCACCATCAGTTGTCAATCAATCTAATCCCCGCCTCAAGTCTGTGGACATCCTTCACCAACTCCTTCTTTCCCTCATCCACGGACACACTTCTCCATATAGAGCCTACTATGCATCCGTACCACATTAGCCTTGCTCGTGGTAAGGACACTCATGTCGTAGCGTCCTTTAGCAACTCCAACCACCTCATTTGCCAAGATTTAGGTCTTTTTGCATAAATACATATTGCAAGCTTCTTGTGATCCGTGAATACATCCACGTGACCCCATATAAGTATTGCCACCATATCTTCAATGCAAACACCACCGTGGCCAACTAAAGATCATGGGTCGGATAAGTCTTTCCCGAAATTTCAGTTGTCTCTCGAAGCATATGCTATTACCTTCCATGCCGCATCAACACACATCCTACCCCGACTTAGAAGCATCATAATACATTACAAAGCCATCAGTACCTCGGTAGAGCTTAAAACTGGTGCAAGTGAGTCGGCCTTTCAACTCTTGGATGCTTTTCTCACAAGCATCCGCCCATTGGAACTTCTCACCTTTTCGAATTAACCCGTCAACGTGGGCCGCAATTGATGAAAATACTCAACCAATCTTCGGTAGTAGCCGCGCTTCCAAGAAACTCCGACCAAGGACTTTCCACCGCCAATACTTCACCGCCTCACCTTCTCGGGAATCTACCCTATGCCTTCGCATGACACCACATGACCCAGAAATGCCACCGAGTCTAGCCAAAATTCGCACTTGCTAAACGTTACATACAAACAAGATCCTTGAGGGTTTCCAACAATATTCTCAAATGAGTGGCATGCTCCTCCCCTCTCTCGTTCCGAGAGTATAAGTAAAGATGTCAATGAACAAAATCATGAACATATCCAGATATTTCTTTTGAAGACCCTGCTCATTAGATCCATAAAAGTCAAGAAAAATGGTTAGTCCGCAAAGACATAACAACAAATTTGTAGGGACTATACCAAGTCCCGAAAGCGGTCTTTGGAATGTCACTCTCCGAACCCCGAGCTGGTGATACTAGGACCTAAGATCAATCTTGAGAAGCACGGCACTCCCGAGTCAGGTCAAATAAATCATCGGCCCCGATAAGGGTACTTGTTCTTGACAGTAAGCTTGTTCAACTACCGAGAATACACATGCAAAGGGAACCGCCCTTCTTTTGAACAAATAGAACCTGTGCAATTCCCATGGAGACCGGCTCGGTCTAATGAATCCCTTATCCAATAGATCCTTTAACTGATCCTTCAATTCCTTTAGCTCGACCGGAGCCATCCTAGGGAGGAATAGAGATAGGTCAAGGTATCGAGTAAGAGATCAATGCTGAAGTCGATTTCGAAGGAGGAACACCTGGCAATTCGTTGGGAAAAACATCCGTATACCACACAATTAATTTAAATCGATGGAATAGTTAGGTCTCTGACTCAACATCCTTAACCCTAACTAGATGATACATGCATCCCTTAGAAATTATCTTTCTACCTTAAGATAGGAAATAACTCGACCTGCCGGCACCGCCGAACTACCTTCCACTCCAACACTGACTCACCAGAAAATGAAGATACACCATACGAGTCCTACAATTAATCGAAGCATAACATGCAAACGATCACCCATGCTAAGAATAATGCCATGCTTGCCATGGCTAACTCTACAAGGTCTGTGGAGGTAACTTATAAACACGCTGACTGGGCATCCTCTATATACCGCTAGCTATGACCAATCACCAACAGGGGTCGAAACCGAAACGGTTCGGACATGATCTCAGGACTAACCCCAAGGCTACTAGCGATGTAAGGAGTCACGAAAGACAAGGTATCTCCCAGATCTAGCAAGGAATAAAAATCAATATGATAGACACGCAACATACCAATGACCATGTCTAGCGAAGTCTCCTACTCCTAGCACGCAGGCAAAGGCATATAATTGGTTTTGCACCGTCGCCACCCCACTCAGTTGATCCTCCCTAGGAGCGGAACAGCCGGAGCTGCCGCTACTGCTGCTACCCTGGTGGATTGTACCAGACCCTTATCATCACCTGTCTAGCATATGGGCACACTCGGCGCATGTGCCCAGATCTACCACACCCATAACAAACATCTGAACTGAGCAGGCACTCCCCGGCATGACTCTTGCCGCACTTCCCGTAGGCCAGAGAGGTATACTCTAACTAGGTGCCCGTCTAATCCCTCGACCCTGAAGCCCTGCTCCTCTGATCATCCCTGGGTCTGGATGGAAAACTAGCTAATGATGCTGCTGGGGTTAGTGATCTCTGCCGAAACTGTGGATGGTAGCCACTACTGGACCTCTGATGCAAAAACCCACAGCTATCTGTCCGAGCCCTCTTTTCCTCCCTCTCCATCGTATGAGCCGCCTCCATCTACTGGGCGTACAACACTATGCGAGAAAATACCATGTCCTAGTGAAGCATGGCAATCCTGCAATCCTTGTCTAAGAAACTAGCCACACTATGAACGAATCGGCTTACCCGCACCCTCTGATCCATCACTAACTCTAGGGCATACTTGGACAAACGAGCGAACTCAAGCGAATACTCCAGCACTGTGATCTTTCCCTGCTTGAGGTTCACAAACACCACTGCTTTCAACTCCCTCATCTCTCTTGGAAGAGCCTATCAAGAAAAGTCATGTTGAACTCATCCGAGCTGATAGGGCCCGCTCCCGCTACCCTGCAATCCTTCCATTGTTTGTACGAAATATGAGCAACCTATTTTAGCTGATAAGAGGCCAAGTCAACACATTCCTCATTTGTCACCCCCATAACATGAGTGACCTTCAAGATCCCTTCGATGAACTCGTGTTGATCCTCGTCCACCTTTGACCCCGTAAACTCAGGAGAGTTCATCCTCAAGAAGTCTCTAATTCGAGAAGACACTGCATTGCTATTCTATGGGACCTATACAACAACCTTCTAGTTGACCTGAGTGGTCAGGGCCTGCGCCAATATCTGAATATCCGCCCGAAACTCAGCGTGGGCAGCTGGCTCTGGTGCCTGGGGCTCCTTAACAAGTTGGGCATGCTGATACCCATGGTCATTGCCACCTTCGTGGCCTTCATCATTCCCATTTCTCCTTCCACTCATTATTCTAGGAGCCATAATTCTGCAATCCCGAATGGCACGAATTAGAAGGATAGAGGGACTTTTCATCGCACGACATAGAACATGAAAAAAGGGAACATTTCCTAAACGTCTAGTAGCCTCTTCGTCATAAGCGTAGCGCGCTTCACACCCATGAAAAAGATTCTACTAACCACGACTTTCAGACACCCTGGATACTTCAAAACCTAATGCTCTGATACCAAGTTTGTCATGACCCGAACGTACATCCGAATCGTAGACACGAGACAAGGGACCCCGAGAGACCCCAAGTCGACCCATGGCACATGCATAGATATAATCTCATTTAATAAAGCGGAATACATAGCATAAAACATAACGAAAATGTAAACATAGCGTAACAACTGGAAGTACTGGCATTTAGATAAGCTCAGTTCTACATCCTGTCTGAAAGCCTCTACTACATAAGATGGGTTGATGGGACAACATCCCCAACTAACCTGACCAATACTGAAACATAAATAACATGAAAGTCTGTCAAATGACCCTCAGAAGATGAGGACTCACCAATACCCGAGAGTGAGAACTGAGGTGAACTAAGGATGAGATGAGCCTTATATCTAAACCCTGTATGATGAAACGATACAACATAGAAAGTATGCGGTCAGTACGTGGAATGTACCGAGTATGCAAGGTAAGTAAAAAAGACATTTAAAAGTAAAATAAACTCATAAATAAACACAGTAGAAGGATATCATGCTTGTATCATAAACTTTGTAAGTAAACATAAGGCTCAAGACTTTCAAATCATCCATAAGTCATTCATTATCCTAATCGTATGTAAATTAAATCAAAACATAACTTGATCCAATAACATAAATTTATGACAATGCATAAAATATGTAGAACAATGAGAGGACTCGTCAAAACCGACACCATCATGGTAATGTCTTTCATGATGCCCCAACTATCTCAATCAAGTGGGCAGAGCCGACCCTGGCTTGCCAAGCAAGGGTCATGCATTAGGTGTGATATCACATTTAAGGGGACCAGTATCAATAGAATATATAACATTAGAACCTGCGGTGGCACGTGGTTATGAGATACCGGCGTAGTCCTTTGAACGCCGGGCTGCTCGGTGCTAGACACGGCTCCCAAAAAAAACATGCATATAGGCTCATACATAGGTTAATAACATCATGCATTGAAATTCATTGGCTAAAATATAACATTTATCATCATTGATCCCCTTTAAAACGTTCTTAGACAAGAATAAAAGGCTCTTTTCATTGGCCGGCATCATAAATCAATAAATCATGTAATTCGTTTCATAAATCGTAAATCATTCTTCAACATGTGGGAATTGCCCAATATTTTAACATACTAAATTCTTTGAAAAATATTCTCATAAACATGTTTAACTTCAAATCATGCCTTTCCATCATCAATAACCTCAAAATATTGAATATTCATCATAAATCCTAAATTTCATGAGCCTTCATCAAATGGGCATTTTAGATTTTGAAAAAATTATAAAACCTTCCCATCTTCATAATTCAATAATTAAAACTCAATTAAATCATACCCATAAATAGAAATCACATTTTCATGAATTTGGATAAAACCCCATAGAACTTGAATAGGAGAATTCATGATTTAATTGAAATTTTGGCATGGGTGTGAAAGGATTCACCCATTCTAAACCCTACATACCTGGGCACACTTTGTTCTTAATTTCCCCTTGAAAGCCCAAGATGGAAATTTGGAGAATTTGGGAAGAACACTTGAATCACCTTCTACTCCCCTCTCTGACTCTTGCATGCATAAAATGAGGCTTAACATGGACTAATACCCCTTAAAAGACCCTATTCCGACCTTAAAACAACATAGTTTAGGCCTTAGGAGTTTAGGAAATTACGAGAAGGACCTTACTAATTCGGAAAAAATAATTGTCAGGTGACCCTAACGGGTGACCTGACAACTCTTCAGGACGGGTAATGACTCATCGTGTCACCTGTCAAGTACACTACCTTAGCCTCAATTAAAATTCCATAGTCTTGCTCACGACCCACCTCACGAGTCATTGGGACTAACCACATCTCGTGGGGTCCCATCCGTTATGTACACTGGTCACACCTCCTATTTAATCCTCAACCTCACCCCATGGTAGACCTGATGACTCGTGGTAGCTACCCATGAGTCGTTCACACGCCCGTGGGGACCTCAACTCCTCAACCCATTCCATCTTTCCCACGAGCCACCTGACGACTCGTGGGGTCTCCTCACGAGTCATCTAACGACTCGTCCTACACTACTTCAACACATTTTTTTTCATATTTCCCCATTTGACTCCAGAGTCTGATCCTTGGGTTCCCGAGGTATAACACCACCCATTTCAGCAAGGTGCCTCATCTAGCCCAGGTGGCGGACGTCGTCAAAATTTCTCCTATGTCGAGACAACACACCAGGATAAGGGCAAGTCACTAGTAGTGGCCACAGGTATGTTGTGAATCTTGCATAAGTCTTTGTATGTTGCTAGCCCCAGAACCCCAGTACTAAATAAGGAGCTTATAGTTGTTGTTGAGAAGAGATTATTGATGTGTGATGTGAATAGCTGATAATGTGAGACTGGCCATATTGGTTAGAGGTGAAAGGGGAGAGCTACCAGTTAATGAATTAGTCCTAACATTGGAAATAATTCAAGAGCCTTAGAATGATGGCTTTAAGCTAAGGGGAAGATGGTAAACATGTGAGATTAGTCAGATCTTGTTTATGATAGTAGGGAATTCCCAACCCTAGCAGTCATGGTATGTCAATCCCTTTAGGTTCAGATAAATTCTCTAGTAGTTCAGTTGAAGCTAAGTTATGTCCCTCGCTATGTGCGGACTCCCAAAATTTCTAGATAATCGCTGTAGAAACTGATGTCGATCTTACTTTACGAATCCTTTAGGCTCATTTTCATGTTACAAATTAGTTAGTTATGTTAAATATGTTTCCCAGTATGATCAACTCGAACACAGTCTTTAGAGTACGCCTAGCAGCTCAACAAGCTTAGGTTGTCTCATGTACGTGCTCAGTTTTAGATTTCGTGAATGATTCATGCTCATGAGACCTTCAATTGAAGTTAGAACAGATATTATGAATTCTAACCCTGTATCAAAAAGTGACTTGAGAAAGAAGGTTTAGTCCATATCAGTTCAGTGTTAGTAAAAGGCGAAGAATCCTTTTCAGTATTCTATCTAGTTCTATGTTAGTTTCATGTCCTTCGGTCTCTTTTGTGCTATAGCATGCATGTATGATCAGATAGTTAGTTCAACGGTGTAAGATCAGCCTGGAGTTAGATACTCGATCAATTTCAGTTGTAGATGTTTAGTATTTGCGATATCAATTCTTTCCCCCAATTTTGAGTATGTTTAGCCAATATTCGAGGATGAATGTTCACATGGGGGAGATATTGTAACACCTCGAATGTTTCTAACATCAAATTCCTGGTTTAAAGGAAGAATTAAGGTAGGAAATGGAAAATTTTGTCTCAGAATGAGTAGGGAGATGACTCATTAGGAGACCTCACGAGTCGTGGTCAGACTTGTGGGGAGCAGTCAAGAAGTCTAGAGCAGTGGCCACAGACGACCCAACGAGTTCTAGGTAACCCCACGACTTGTTAGGTCGGCCTTTATGTAAAACTGTGAATTTTTGGTGTGGGCTTGAGTTAGTGAAGGCCACAGAAGGAGGGACGAGTCTTCGTGTACCTGACGACTCATCAATTTAGCCGTGAGGATGGAAGAGCATAAAAGGGACTTGAAATAGTGCACTCCATGACTCGGTCCCCACGAGTCGTTACCCGACCCCACGACTCATGGGGTGCCTCGTGGGGTCTAGTAGAGTGATTTTTGCCAGCGTTTTTCCAGGGAAATTTTCATAAACTCGTATGCTTTTAACTTCTAAACTACGTTGTTTACGTATTATTTGGGACATTAAGGGTTTCTTCAAGTCTAAACTCTCATTCTCTCAATATACCACTCAAAGCCCTTCTTCCTCCTCTACTCTTATGATTCAAGGATTTCACCAAGGTGTTCTTCAAAGCTTGAAGGGTAAATTTTGGAGAAGGGTTTCTTCTACCAGGTATGCTGGTCTTTCAACAAGAAAATATGCATGTCCCTTATTCTTTTAATGTAATTGGTTGGGTATGAGGTAAATTATGGTAAAGGCCAAATTAATGCATCCTTCTCGTTAATTGGAGTAAATATCGAAATGGATTTTATGAAATGAAAATGTACGCTTCTTCCACAATGTTGTTGTAAATGTATAAGTTATGAGTTAAGTATATGTCTTCCTGTAAATCTAGAATATATGAATCAATGTATACATGTTAAGATACGAATTGGATCTATGGATCATGAATGACTTATGATACATGTTGAATGATATGAAGCTGGAACTTAATGAGGTGGAAGTATAATGTATGATGTGTATCTATAGATACTCACTAATGTAAGATGTTTGAAGAAATACTGATGTGGCTCTATGATGATAAAGCATAAGATTGATATTTTCAGAATGTTGGGCTTGTTGTTAGTAGAAAGTAGCCCCGATCCTTCCGAAATGAATGTTGTATGATGAAAGTAGTGTATATTTATGTTTCTGGATAGCTGTAGTAGCATAGACCAGATAGATGATGTCAGATCAGTATTCCTCATCTCCTAGTTAGCCAGGGATCCTCCATAGTCAAAAATGTTTCCCTTGGTCGGCTCAGGATCCTCCATAGTAGAGATTGACTCCCTAGTTCAGTCCGGATCCTCCATAGAACAATGTGACTCCCTAGTTCAGTTGGGATTCTCTATAGTGGAGAGTGACTCCCTAGTTTAGTCAGGTTCCTCCATAGTAGAGAATGACTCCTTAGTTTAACTGGGACTCTCCATAATAAAGGATGAATCCCTTAGTTATGTTATTAGCATGATTCAGTTCCGTATTATCTAGATTTCAGATTATAACATATTTAATATAATGATAATCAGTCTCAGTTATCAATAGTGATTCAGTATAGTGTGTTATACTAGTTTCAGATTCATCTCTTATTAAACGTTCAAAACTTGACCCTTATGCATGAGTTCGATGATGCTTCATAAATTGAGATCCAAAAGAAGGTTTCATATATATGTGTGTGTAAGTGAATCATAAGAGGATAGTGGCATGTTAATATTTTATGTTGATGTAGTTGGTTATTTCCTTATCATATATTTGTATATTTAATTATCTATGTTATCCTGCATGCTTAGTACATTCAAAGTACTAACCACATGCTTTTTTATGCTATATCATTTCATGATATAAATTCAGGTCTCCAGGCTCAGCCTCGTAGTTAGATACACTTCTTTCCCTCTCAGCCGCCAGTGGTGAGTCCTCACCTCCGGAGGACGTGATTTATGTTTATGTTTTCTTTATGTTTTAGTTTCAGATTGTAGGAGTTAGCTGGGAGGGCTTGTCCCAGAAACTCATTAGTTTAGTAGAATGCTTTCAGACTTGTCTAGATAGACATAGCGTTGTATCAAGTGTTGTTACAATCGTCCGTGTGGTTTATGTTAGACTATTGCAGTTAGCTTCCGCCTATGTTTGTTTTTAGTCTCTTTTATTGTCAAGTGGTATTCTATGATTATTCCAATGGTTGACTTGGAGCCTTTCGGGGTTCCTTGTCTCATGTTATGACTAGGGTGTGGACTTGGGTCATGACAGTTTAGCGCACCCAAGTTCCCAGAACTACGTGCCAAAATAGCTTTTTAGTTCAAATGAGCCTCAAATAGTGATCACACAGACAAATTGCAATTCCCTTGCAAGGTATAGTAGGCTCTATTCGGTGGGATTTATACATCGAACTCCACGTCTAGCTCCTGCGGTTATTGTTGGTTAATAGGATCTCCCACAGTACAGTTATAGCTCCTAGTCTAGTCTTATTTTTAAATTTCAGGATATGTACATGATCCTTAACTAGTTTTTACTAGTTTTACTATATATTCATATTTCAGGTTGCTTACATTCATGATTCAAATAGGGTCATTGCATGTCATTTCATTATTACTTATAGTTTTACCAGCATCTTTATATCTTAATAGCATAATCTCACATACTCAGTACATTTAAAGTACTGACCGCATACCTTATATATCATATCATCTTATGATATAGGTTTATGCACTCAGGCCCAGCTGCGCGGTTAGTCTCCTCTGGACGTAGTTTAGCAGAAGTACAGTGGTGAGTCCTCATCTCCCTAGGACCAAAGTCAGTTTCCCGTTTCAGTTGTATATTTGTCACTGTTAGTTTCAGACATTAGAGTTAGCTAGGCGCTTCTCCAAATAACTCATCATTAGTAGAGGCTTTCAGACAGAGTGTTAGAATTTCATCTTTATTCAGTATATTCCAGTGTTATCCAGTTATTAGTTTACTTTAGTACTTATACTTGAATGGTTTGCATTTACTCAGGTTTTGTTCAGTTTCCATCTAAATTTATAGTTATGTTAGAATTATGCTATGCCATGGGTCAGCTTGGAGCCACTCGTGGCTCTAGGAACCACGTCGCATCTAGGGTGTAGTCTCTATCATAACAAAGTGCACAGTTACTCCGAGTGACTACGCTTCCTCGGAGAGTTCTTCTTTTCCTTGAATGTCACATCAACTCAACTTTTCATGACATAGAGTTCTACTTCAAGTGAGATTCCTTCTTCAATACAAACTCCTTTCTTTTTTAGTGTTATAGTCAAACTCCAAATCTTCAATTTAGCACATATTTATTTCCTTTAGTTTATGTGAAGTGGCTCTATCATTTGTTCCTTGATTCTTTTTTCATACTTGTCTTTATTTATTATTGACCATGTTGCAAACTCAGCTCCTTGAGACAGTGTACCTTTGAAGCATCTTGAATTACATGTTTCATGTCATTTTGTCAATCATCAAAACTGCATAGAACCCAATAAATTCTCCCTTTTTGATGATGACAAAGCTCTTGTGTTTGTGCGTTCAACTATCTTTGCTTGTAGGTAATAAGATATGAAACATTTGAGTGAAGTAGGTTAGTCAGTGGGTTATAAATATTGCTCAACCTTTATCTTGCCCCTTTAGGTATCATCAAAAAGCTGTTTCAACCTTTTAAATTTACTTGCCAAGAGGATGAATTAAACAATTTATGGCCACTGGGGCTATCACCAAGAAAATCATATATAGTCCTTATTCAATATAATAATGGATAAAAAAGATTAAGATATGAATGAATTTAAGTAAAAGGCAACCATTTTATTCAACTACCAGATAATGTTCTACATAAGGTCCAAGTTAATACTGAATAAACAAAAACAATTGAGCCTAGATACAAGGATATTGGATAGGAGAAGAATAAACACTAGAGGCACGAAGATGGTAAAGCTAGGAGGGTGGAATAGACGGTAACAGTTATTTCAACCAATGAATTATTTTAATATTTTTAGCCCTCTCTTTATCAAGAGTAGTCTGCAAGTCATCAATCCTTGCCTGAAGAGCATTCCTTTTCCTCCCATGCGTTGCTTAAGCATTTTCTAGTTCAACAGTCTTTTCAGCCAAGGTAATCCTCATCCTTCGTAAAGGAGTATCAGCTCTCCTCATTGAAGAAGGTAGGACAACATGGTTCACCTATCCAAGCACATCCTTTGTTGTTTGGAAAGTCTAGACTTGAAGAAGGACTTAATAATCCTCAAAGATCAGAGCCAACCAAATTCATAGGGAAGAGCATGACCCTTTTCATCATTTGTAAGCACAGGTTGCATGTGCTTAATGATGAAACTAGGAAAATCTATCTTGACTTTTGTGTCAAGAAGTTCCATTAGTGTGAGATCAAGATAATTTGCCTCAGTATTCCTCTCCTTTCACGATATAATCATCTTGTGAACCACATCAAAATATAGTTGATTCAAGGGAGATATTTCTCTATTCATCACACATCTGTGCTAAGTGAAGGAGGGTTGACCAGAGAATTTTCTACATATATCTCTTGCAGAGGCCATATTGTCTAATGGTGTCCACTCAAACTTGACATAATGATCCCATCCTTCATTGGGAACATACAAAATCCTAGATACATCCTCCACAACTAAGTGAATAAACACCCCCCTAACAGAACTGGAATATAGCAACCCATTTTCAACCCTATTTTTATAACCTTCAATCTGTCAAATTTTCTCTAAACATTCCCTTGAAGAAATAGTTCAATCCAGCCCTGCACCTTCAACTTAGCTAGTAAAGTGACCATTTCAGGCCCACCAAAACCAGTCACAACCCTTCCTAAAGAATAAACCTCTTTTAAAAGTGGAGAATGTGTAATAGTTGAGTATCAAAAATGCCATACGTGTCAATATCATCTTCATTAGCACCCTCATAGTTGGAGTCTTTAGTTGGACCAAGTTGTGAGACTAATTTCGATGCACATAATTTTGGAGTGGATTTAGAAGAGGATTTGGATGGAGAATGAATGGTTTTCTTGGATGATGGCTTAGGTGAAGGAGGTGTCCAGGAGGACTGAAAATAAGAAGGCTTAGGGATGGAACTCTTAACCACTTTTAAACGCTGGACCTTACGATGTAGTAGGTTGTCACTTGATGAGATCCACATTTTAGGGGGAGAGACCCTAGAGGATTTCTTTTTGTTGCTATCTTTAAGAGGCCATTGAAGAATGGAATCCTCTTGATGCTTGTGATTTCTGTTATGATGAGTCTTGGATGGAATATAAGAAGAAGGTGTTTAATAGAGTGGTTCATCCTCAGGAATTGGAACTGAAGACCCAGATTTCTTTCTCAAGAGAGATCTAACCCTTTGGGAAATTATGTCTGCAATGGGTGTACCCTCATTATTAGAACTCTGAAGAGGAATACATCACACCCAATAGGGGATGAGCTTGACTTGAATGGAGGTATATCAAGGGAAGTAGAAAACTGGTTCTTGAATACGTTCCACACAGGAAAATTGGACAATTTGAAGGTGATAGAGGAATGGATTCTTTTGGGTTTGATTTACACTTTTATGCACAATAATTTCAAGAGAGTCAGATGTTGTTTCATTAGACACAATGGGGATTTCAATGAAAGATGAAGATGGGGCTTCCATAGTTAAAGAAAGTGGAGTTCCAAGAAGGGGTATTCAAGATTTCATGTTCTCAAGAAGGATGTCGAACTTGATTATGCAACTTCACTTATTCAGTTGTACTATTTATAGGAGAGAGAGGGAAGATGAAATGTGTAAATGGATTTGATTGAAACCAAAGAGAGACAGGTGATGTTATGGAAGTACCAACTTTTTTGATATCTTGATTTATGACGATTTTAGAAGAAATGAATGCATAAAACAAGAATCTATTATATTTCATATTTGGTAGTATTATCTTACTGCAGTATAGAACATACCTGGTAGAAGTAATTTAGTGATTACAATTGTTTGTGTGGACTGTTTCTCTACACAATCTAATACAAAAATATGTTAAAAGAGATCAATAATCTGGAAATGGGACACATAAGTAAATGTGCAAGCTAAATTGAATAACATTTTGGTTAGTAAAATTGTTAGGAAAACCTTTATTCTAGATAATCATTTAGGGGAACTCATGCAATCATAATCATCCTCAAGTCTAACATATTCTTTTCAAAATGTTCCCTACTCAGAGCGTTGGTAAAAGTATCAGCAATTTTCTCTTCAATAGGATGGAACATTATTCAGATATGATCTTTTTTACATTGTCTCTAAGAAAATGGCGTCTTATGTCAATATATTTTGTTCTTTATGTTGTACGATATTTTTAGCTATATTTATGACACTAGTATTGTCACACAATATTGGAACACATCCAACCTCTATGCCAAAATCCTTCAATTGTTGGATTTTGTTTGATCCAAGAAAGTGTGTCATACTTGTGATCCTTTTTCTATCAACTAAATACCCTATATAATCAGCATCTGCATATCCCACAAGAGAAAAGTTGTTTCCTTTTGGATACCATAGACCCTATTATTTGGTTCACTTGATACCTTAAAATTCTTTAGACAACCTTAAGATGAGACTCTTTCGGATTTGCGTAAAACCTAGTACATAGTTCGACAGTAAAAACAATATCAGGTCTACTTGTAGTAAGACACAAGAGAGACCCAATTATACCTCTATAAAGCTTCTTCTCTATGGAATTTCATAAAGGTCCAGCTTTGTGGTAGTGGAAATAGGAATATCAATATCCTTTGCTTCCTCCGTTTTGAATCTTTTGAGTAGCTCCTTCACATAGTTCTTTTTATAAATCAAGGTTCCAGTTGGAGTTTACTTGATTTGTAGTCATAGGAAGAAGTTTAGTTCTCACATTCTCCACTCATGAGCTTTGCAGATTCTTGAG
>JACEIK010015621.1:6772-18240 GCA_018107945.1 Datura stramonium | reverse complement strand
ATCATATTACTGGGAGAATGAGACTAGTTTTAGTACTAAATTCGGCAAAAACGATAAATTTCTATACAAATATTAACTATACTTCAACTTAATGGAACACTGTCAAAAACGTATAATTTCTCGAAAGTTCAGAAGGGAGAAATGCTTACTTGAAGCCTGCGATCCTGCATAAATTAGTTTGGAGAAATTCTAACAACTTTTTCTAGACGGGACTACGATTTTCCGGGTGAATTTCGTGAAAATAACTCCATAGTAAAGCTCCCCGCTACCTTAAACTTTGATACCAAAAGTTAATTTGAATTTGGATGGCGTTTGATAGAGTAGACGAGCGAAAATAACATGAATCATTCGTGTCTCTCACTCTCTGGCCGAATAAGTTATAGGAAATATTTAAACTTGAAGGCAGGGACTTATATACATGCTAGGGCGGTGGCACCATCGCGCCAACTATGCCCCGCATTGCGCCCCTCAACGCGCCAAGGGGGCTGGCGTGTCACGCTGGCCCTCGCGGCCTAGCCTTGCTCGACCCAACTCCCGAGGCTTTTCTACATGCGTTGTTCTCTATTTATTTACCTCAAATCCACCTGTATGCTTACTAATTGTTAACTTTTACGGGGTGTAACATCCTCCCCCCCTAGGAATATTCGTCCTCGAATGTCAACTACAATTCATAAGAGTTCAACTCTCTTAAATATTACTCTGGAAAAATTTTGGCAGAGTCTCCCCTGTAATATAGACTATCTAAAAATCCTGAAATGTCGAAAAGTCTAACACAGGCACTTCACATTACACTATAAGAACTATTTCACAACATGATTGTAGTCAACTGAGCAATATATGTAACACAAATCATAAAACAACAACTGAATCAAGAATTTACCTTAACCATATGGTCTGGAATAAGCCTGGAACAAATGAGGATATCTGGATCTCATATCATCCTCAGCTTCCCAGGTCATCTCTTATTTATTCCTGTTCCTCCACAATACCTTAACAGAGGCGACATCTTTAGTCCCTAACCTATGGATCTGCCGGTCTAATATGGCTACGGGAACCTCTTCATAGGCTAACTCCTCAGTAATATGGACATCCTCAACTGGCACAATTCGGGATGAATCTCCTATGCATTTTCGTAACATCGACACATGAAAGATCCGGTGAACAAATTCCAACTCTGGAGGAAGTTCTAGCTCATATGCCACCTGGACTATTCTCCAAAGGATTTGGTACGGTCCTATAAATCTCAGGCTAAGCTTGCCCTTTTTACAAAATCTCATCACACCCTTCATCGGTAAAACTTTTAGAAATACCCAGTCACCGACATCGAACTCCAGGTTTCTATGTCGTACATCAGCGTAAGATTTCTGGCGGCTCTGAGCTGTTAGAAAGCGTTCTCTGATATGCTTCACCTTCTCTTCTGACTGGTGGATTATGTCTGGTCCAATTAACCCTGATTCTCCTACCTCAAACCAACCAACTGGGGACCTGCATTTCCGCCCATATAAGGCCTCATAAGGTGACATTTGGATTGCTGAATGATAATTGTTATTATAAGAAAAGTCAATAAGGGGTAAATGTCAATCCCAGTTTCCCCCAAAGTATAGCACGCACGCCCGTAACATATCCTCGATCTTCTGAATTGTACGTTCTGCCTGCCCGTCTGTTTGAGGATGGAAGGTTGTACTCAAGTTAACTTGTGTCCCCGGGCCCTTCTGAAAGGACTTCCAAAATTTATCTGTGAACTGTGCCCCTCTGTCAGAAATAATTGATACTGGAACACCATGCAATCGAACTATCTCTCTGATATACAGTTCAGCATAGTCCTCGGCTAAGAAGGTAGCTCTGACTGGCAGAAAATGAGCTGACTTCGTCAATCTGTCGACAATCACCCATATGGAATCAAATCTGTGTTGCTACGGGGTAATTCGGTCACAAAATCCGTGTTTATTGCTTCCCATTTCCGCATAGGGACTGTTATTTCCTGTGTCAATCCGCGGGGCTTTTGATGTTCTGCCTTCACCTGCTGGCAATTAGGACATTGTGCTACAAATTCTGCTACCTCCTTATTCATTCCTGGCCACCAGTAAATTTCTTTTTATATCATGATACATCTTTGTTGAACCTGGGTGAAGAGAATAACGGGAATAATGTACCTCTATCATGATATTCTAGCGAAGTCCTCCCACATCTGGAACACAAAAGCGACCCCTATATTTCAAGACCCCATTTGTGGTTACTTCGAAAGCTGATACTTCCCCTTGCTGAGCTTTATCTCTGAGCTGGATCAGGTTAGGGTCTTCATATTGCCGTTCTTTCACCTCTACAACCAAGGATGATACCGCAGTATTCTGAATCACTGCCCCACTGTCTCCCGGGTCTACTATTCGAACGGCCAAACTGGCTAACTAATGCAATTCTCGAGCTAGTTCCCGTTGTTCTGGCTTCAAGTATGCCAAACTTTCCATGGATTTGCGGCTGAGGACATCTACTACAACGTTTTCCTTCCCTGGGTGATATAAATTTTTCACGTCGTAATCCTTTAACAGTTCTAACCAGCGACGCTACCGCAAATTCAATTCTTTTTTTCGTAAAAATGTACTGGAGGATCTTATGATCAGTAAAAATATCTACGTGGACACCATACAGATGGTGCCTCCATATTTTCAAGGAATGAATTACTGCAGCCAATTCCCGGTCATGGGTGGGGTAGTTATGTTCATGCTTCCTCAACTGTCTTGAAGCACAAGCAATTACCTTACCATGTTGCATTAGAACACATCCTAACCCGATGCCCGAAGTATCACAGTACACTACATAACCCTATGATCCTTGTGGCAAAGCTAATACTGGTGTTGATGTCAACCTGTTTTTCAACTCCTGGAAGCTCTGTTCACATGCTTCAATCCAGTGAAATTTAGCTTCTTTCTGAGTTAACTTGGTTAAGGGCGCTGATAGAGTAGAAAACCCCTCTACAAACCTTCTGTAATATCTGGCTAACCCCAGGAAACTGCGTACCTAAGTGGGAGCGGTAGGTCTAGGCCATGTCTTTACTGCTTCAATCTTCTGTGGATCTACCTGAATACCAAATTCTAACACAATATGACCCAAAAAGGCCACTAAATTCAGCCAAAACTCACATTTAGAAAATTTCGCATACAACTAGCATCTCTGAGAATTTAGAGCACTATTCGTAAATGATCCCGATCTTCTGCTTCTGAATGGAAATATACTAGGATATCATCAATAAACACTATCACAAACAAGTCCAGATACGGCCTGAAGATGCTGTTCATCAAATCCATCAACATTGCAGGAGCATTCGTCAGTCCGAAGGACATGACTAGAAATTCAAAGTGGCCATACCTGGTCCTAAAAGAGGTTTTCGGGATATCCCTCTCTCGAACCCGAACCTGATGATACCTAGATCTCAAGTCAATTTTTTAGAAGTACTTTGCTCCATGTAATTGGTCAAACAAGTCATCTATTCTGGGAAGTGGGTATTTATTCTTGATGGTGACTTTATTCAGCTGCCGGTAGTCTATACACATGCGGAGGGAGCCATCCTTCATTCTCACAAATAGAACTGTCGCGCCCCACGGTGAAGTACTCATCCTGATAAAGTCCTTATCTAACAGATCTTTCAACTGTTCCTTCAATTCTCTAAGGTCGGCAGGAGCCATTCGGTACAGAGGGATGGATATAGGTTGAGTACCTAGTAATAAATCAATTGAAAAATCGATATCCCATTCTAGGGGAATACCAGGAAGTTCATCTGGGAATACGTCTGGAAATTCATTGATTACTGGAATGGACTGGAGAGTTGGGGACTCGGCTTGAACATCCTGAACCCTGACAATATGATAGATGCAACCCTTTTCTATTAACTTCCTCGCCTGAAGATAGGAAATAAACCTACCTTTTGGCGTGGCTGCATTACCTTTCCACTCCCGTACTACCTCCCCTGGAAAGTGGAATCGGACAGTTTTGGTCCAACATTCTACATTGACATAACATGGTGCTAGCCAATCCATACCCATAATTGCATCAAAGTCAATAATTTCTAATTCCACCAAATCTGCTAAAGTCTGGACACCAACAACCTCTATTGTGCACCCCTGGTAGACCCTCTTGGCTATGATGGAGTCACTAACAAGGGTGGACATTAAAAAAGGTCGCTGAAGTAATTCTGGCGTAATATCAAACTTTCGGGCCACTAATGGTGTAACATAAGACAAAGTGAAGTCTGGGTCTATCAAGACATACACAGAATGAGAGAACATGTCCAGTATACCTGTCACCACATCCGGCGATGACTCTGACTCCTATCGTCCTGGTAAAACATAAGTACGATCTGGACCGGTGCCTGAGCTAGATGCCCCTGATCTACCTCGGCCTCTGGCAGTTGGAGCTGAGGGTCTACGCCCTACTGGAGATGCTGGGGCACGTGACCCTACTGAAGATCTGTCCTGTCGGTCCCAATTACTTTGACCCCTGGCTGGATAGTCTCTCATCAGGTGACCCTCCTGTCCGTAGATGTAACACGTAGAAGAACCATACCTACATGCCCCAGTATGACGACGACTACAAATAGAGAAAAGTGGCATGGTAAATCTACTCTACTCTGACCCCCTCTACTATTGCGAGCCTGATGGTCGTGAACTCTCACCGGGTCCTGACTGCCCCCGACGGTCTGATCTACTACCCTGCTGCTACTGTGGAGGTCGAGGTCTGGATGGTCTGCTTGACAGTCGTGGCCTGGGTCGGCCCTGAAATTTTGCCTGCACATCACTCGATCTAGCCCTGCAGCGCTGCTCCTGATTTATTCTTTTTATCTCTCATTATCGTTGTCTGATCACCTCAATATTTTGAGCAAATGCCTGAACGTGGGAAATATCCATGTCCTCTCACAAAGTAGCTATAATACAAGTCTCTACATATTCTGGATTCAATCCCATGATAAATCGATGCACCCTGGTTGGCATGGTATCTACAAAAGCTGATGCATATCGGTCCAGGGAATCAAACCTCATAGCATACTCCCGAACACTCATCGATCCCTGCTCCATATCTAAAAACTGATCTACCCAGGCCTGTCGGATCTCTCGCAATAAATAATGGTCCAAGAAGGCCTCTGAAAAGCTGGACCAAGTCGGAGGGGGAACATCTTTACCTCGGGACCTTTCCCAACTCTAATACCATAACATTGCTATGTCCCATAGTTGAAATACCGCTAACTCAACTGATTCTGCAGGTGTAGCATGCATTACTCTAAAGATCTATTGCAGCTGGTCCAAAAAGTCCTGAGGGTCCTCATCCCGATCCGTCCCCATAAACTGCGGGGGACTTAGAGCAAGGAACTCTTGAACCCTTGAACTACCTGGTCCTCCCAAAGACTCCGTAACTAAAGGTGCCACAGGCTGACGTTGTGCGGCCATCATCTGAGCTATCATAAAAACAGCAGTCCTGACCTCCTAATCTGATGGCATCGGTATAGAGACTGCTGGGAGGCGGTGCCGACACATCTGCTGCTCTGGACGGCTCCTAGCATGGCGGAGAGTGCTGGGGAGACCAAAATGTAGTCTCTCTATCGCCCTCGGATCGGGCCGACTCTGACTGAGGCACCCTGCTAGTGCCTTCTCCTGCTGCAGCATCTAATTTCCTGCTAGTTGTGGTCTATCGCGCGTCCATCATTTCTTTGTAGAAAAGCAAATTATGTTAAGCTTAAGGACTCATCCCTATACAGCACATCTCTATAGCACGACTGGAAGAGAAGGAAGAGTAACCATCCTAACATGCCTCGCAGCCTCCTGTCTATAGTATGTGGTGCACAACACATCCATAGGCAAGAATCTATTTAGCACGGCTTGCAGACTCCCTGGGATACGACCTACTTTGATACCAAGTTTGTCACGTCCCACCTTGGGAGGCATGATTGGCACCTGGTGCCCTACTAGGGTATAAACTGGCCTAATTGAGCTTACGCACCTCTGGTGCATGACTAATACTAAATCTCAAATCAAGAAACAAATGGTCTATATCTCGGTTGTAAACACAGCCCCTGGTCGATAAGGCCTTATAGCCACCTATAAAAGAAAACAGCTATCCAAAAATAGATAATAATAGGAAATCGTATGTGGGCCGAGAAGACCACCATGATTTCTAGTTATGACTTTAAAATAAATCCAGCATAAACTAAGGTATGGCTAACAACGCCGCTAACTAACATCTAAATAAGGCCCCACATAGCCAACACACAAGATAAAACATATATGGGCCCCACACGGCCAACAACAGCTAACCACAGGGAATTAGAAACAGTTTTCAAGCCTCTAGGAGTATATACTGGTCGAGACAGTGCCCCGACCTACCCGTAAACTGTACAAACAAAAGGAGAGTCAACCTTTTAACAATGAGCTCCGAAGAAAAGGAGCCAACTGCACTGCTAATCTGGTTGAAAACTAGGAAGGTCTTGACCCGTGCCTGTCCATACCTGCAGGCGAGTAATGCAGCGCCCAAAGAAAGGCGTCAGTACAATATGTACTGAATATGTAAGGCAGCAACTATAAAAAACTTAATGAACTAAAATGAAACTAAAAGTAACTAAAAAGAAGAGATAGAAATACAACCTGAATAGTTGAACTTCCTGCTGTCCAATATACTAGTAACTAATGCAAACAAGAACCTTACCTGGCCCCCATAAGCTGGAAGGTAAACCAACACAGAATAACCCGCCGGGGGGGCCCCCCATAAGCCCAGGTGAGTACACTTCAATCTATATACCCCTAACAGGGTCATACTGAGTCATCTAATAACCATAGCCGTCCTACCAGTCCCCTGGGTCTGCAACTGAGCCCGCTCGGCCCATGAAGTGTAGTTGTGTCAGAGTCCGATGGACTCCTGATATCTGATATCTTCACCCCGGGCACCAAGCTCGATAGGGGGTGTAGTCTAGTGCCGATCGGCATAGAAATAGTCCATCCATGGAATGGACTGTATGAGGACCTTGGACCCCATCTTCGTCCCTTGCGAACGGAATACCTCTCCTTGGAGCGACGTCAACTCGCCCCTGGAGAGCGTCGACACAACTAGTAACTCTGGGGTTGGTTATGGAAAGCTATACAGGACAAAGTCAATCCCCAACTAAACCTGGAATACTGGTCTCAACTAATAACAACTACTATCACAATAGATATACTTCTAGCTTTCTTATTGGGATTCAAACTGAATTATAGTACTGAAGAAACTAACTTGCCGAACGAATTTGCCTTAACATACCTGGATTGTCGATTTCTGATTAACTGGTGAGTTTCAAATCGTGCTCAACAACTCTTTCCAATTGTAATTGTATTACTGGGAGAATGAGACTAGTTGCAGTACTAAATTCGACAAAAATAATAACTTTCTATATAAATATTAACTATACTTCAACTTAATGGAACACGGTCAAAAACATATAATTTCTCTAAAATTCGAAAGGGAGAAATGCTTACTTGAAGCCTATGATCGTGTAGAAATTAGTCTAGAGCAATTCTGACAACTTTTGCTCGTCGGGACTATGATTTGCCAGGTGAATTTCGTGAAAATAACTTCATAGTAAATCTCCCTGCGGCCTTAAAGTTCAATATCCACAGTTAATTTGAATTTGGACGGCGTGTGATAGTGTAAACAGGCAAAAATAACTTGAACCCTTCGTGTCTCTCACTCTCTGGACGAATAAGTTCTTAGGAAATGATTTAAACTTGAAGGGAGGGACTTATATACATGCTAGGATGGTGGCAGGGGCGCCCCGCACCGCCCATCATGCCAACTATGCCCTATGTCGCGCCCCTCAACGTGACAAGGGGGCTGGTGCGTCGCGCTGCCTAAGGTGCCAGTGTGCCGGTGCATCTCGTTGGCCCTCACGGCCTGGCCTCACTCGACCTGACTTCCAAGGCTTTTCTACATGCTTCGTACTCTATTTATTTACCTTAAATCCACGTATACGCTTACTAATGGTTAACTTTTACGGGGTGTAACACTAGCTAGGCCCTAGAAGGTCTCATGAGTATTTCTCATCCAATCTTATTTTATTTTATAGATGCTCTGAGGACAGAGCATGACTTTAGGTATGGGGTAAGGGTATGTCTTCTGATATTTTTCGGTTAAGGATGAGGATTCCATCATGTGTTATTTTTTAAAAAATTTTAAAAAAATGGCATGTCACACCTACCCTTCCGTTTTTCTTATGGCCTCGGTTCTTTTCCGAAGGGAAGACCTTTGAACCGGATAACTTTTTTCATTTTTAGGAGTAGTTTTAATTTTTCTTAGGAGAAGAAAAGGTTTTTCCCAAAGATGGATGGTTGACAACTGTCTTGAGGAAAGTTAGTCATTAGAAACCTATTTGAATGCTAGGTACTTAGGTTATGTGTTAATTTGACTGAAGATACAAGTATTGGTTTTGAAAATTAAAAACATGTTGTGAAAAAATATGAATGATCTCTTCTTGAGACACTTAGGCTCATTTTTCTAAACTCTTGTGTGTTTGTGTAGGTTTGATACAGAATTCTTTCTATTGTTTACCTCATCGAGGGTCTACATGAATCTGTCTAGGGTTGAATATGTGTCATGTGTATGCAAGATAAATTTCATAGATTTCATGTTTTCATATTGATTTCTAGAACTTACCCGGTGTGTGTGCTAAACCAAATGAAGAGTGTTGAATTTAGGAGATGATATAGGCATTTCTTTGATTAGCTTACTTTTAGCCGATAAGCAACCTACCTATTTGTGATATGCCTAGTTAGCCATGTTGAACCTTTAGCCTATTCTTTTGGTAGTCATGTTAAAAGCTGAATCCTTTTTATTTAATTGACCTTTATTTGATCAAAATGACTTCTAAGGCACTTTAAAATTTAAAAAGAGAAATTTTGTATGAAAGGAGAACAATTGAAGAAAAAGGGGAAGCTAAAGTATGAAGTTAGAAGAAAAGGTAAAAAATGTAAACCAAGGAAGGTGATGTTAGTAGGGATATGAGAAAAGAGAATGAATAAGTTGAAAGACTAAATATTGTCAAGAACACCCTACTAATCACCAAAGTTGCAAAATATTCAATCAAGGGAAGGCATAAGAAGTAACGTAAGAAGATCAATAAGTGTGCTAAAACTGAAAAGTTGTGAAGTATTAAAGTGCTTATGGATGATAATTTCTATTTTGGACAAATAATTTCTACCTACCCATTAGCCTACATTACAATCATTTAAGTCCTACTTGATTCTAAATTTGACATTCTTTTCTTAATGGAGTATTTACACTAAGAGCAATTCTATGGTTCATCATATGTTGCATGAGAACTTCTTTGTGAGAGTGAGCGTGAATTTCTTTATTTATAAGCCCATACATGTGATTCTCTCATATTCTTGTTTGAAAAATATGGGCGACTCTCTTATTTACGAGGGAACATGGTTGACACATGATAGGTAAAATGTTTTATCTCTTGATTAGGTAATATATGTTTGTTTTCAATATTCATAGAGCTTGAATCACTTCTTGAGGTTAGGTCGTCTTAAAAGATTGTTCTTGAGCTTATCTTGAAAGTTAAGGCATGTTGTATTAGAAACTTGCAATATCTATGTGGTCATATTAGTCGTAGCTTGAGCAGACTTGTTCAATTGGTGTAAGTCCATATAGGGATAAGGTATAGAGCATAAGTTGGTTGCTCGAGGACAAACAAGGGTCTAAGTGTGGGGTATTGATGAGAGGCAAAAATTACGTATTTTCAACCCTTATTTTCCTCGTATTTTAGTACTTTTGTTATCTCTTTAAGTATCATTTCTATGAATTATGTTTGTATTCCTATGTTGTGACTTTGTAGGTGCTTAATAGGTGAATGCGGTAGAAATCGACCCGAAAAAAGCTATAAAGGAAGATTCGGAGTTTTGAAACAATTTTGGAGGTGTTCCCAGACAAAACCAAGCTGGTGCACTCACTGGCGTAGTGCACTAGAGCTCAAATTTTAGAAAAATACAAGTCTAGAAGTCGGTGCATTGTGATAATGTCCAAAATATACTCCTTATACAAAGAGTATAAATGGTCACTGTATCAAACAAATAACCCGACGGATGTAGGGGTCGAATTCCACAAGAACTAGTGAGTGATAATTATAAGTGTTGGTTGAGAAATTGAATTTAGCTTGCACCACTTAGAAATAAAATAGAAATAAATAAGTTAGGGGAGATTGAAATTCGTAATAGTGTATAATTTCTAATTTGGTTAACTACGCTAGCAAAATTACCAAGGTTGTTGACAAGAATGTGAAAGACTAGAGGTGTGGTGTAGATGATATGCTAACTAGATAAGGTCATGCTAGGTCATCTCATAAGTTCTATAAGTATAAATAATCTCAGGAAAATGGGCATTTACTGCTTTTCAGCCTTATAAATACCTCTTGCTGGAGTTTTATGAAACCTCTAGACACCATTAGCTCAACCCGATCAGATTTGGATTAATAGCTGCACTAATTTCTAGCTATTAGCTACTAATTAGGAGTGAGAATGTAATTTTGGTTATTTCTAGGCCAATTTAACAATATCTCATTCATATTCACCATTAAATTCTATTCCAATACTTAATTATTCTTTTGTAAGCAACAATCAAGTAAGAACAATTGGACCCACATCATAATCAATGGATCTTCAATTATAGATTGAAGAGAATCAAACAGATTTACACTTAGTTGAACAATATTGATATGAATCTAACAATACTCACTCTAATTAAGCATTCATCATCATACGCCTTTAGTTAATTATTTAGCTACTCATAATTAAGAAATTCAAAAGTACATATAATAATAAACTCATTGAATTTAATAACAAGAGTAACAAAATCAAGTTCAACAAGTAGTTTTCAACAATGGCAGTACCTTGCTATCAAGAAGAAGAAGAAGAAAAAGAGAATAGTTCTTTTCAAATTCTACCAATCAAATTCTCCTCTTCTCTGCCAGGGGAATATTCTAAAAGCTAGGAATTGAAAGCTGATCAGTGCACAGTACTTTTTCTAGAATATATATTCAAGAAAATAGGGTATCTTCTCCTTCTTTTTCGTGCTGAACAATTTTGCCCCTTAGCAGCGTTCCAGCATTGGTGGAAGTACCGGCAGTTCACCGGTTATAATCCGCGGACCACCAGTTACACTATTTGAGCCTTCAATAAATTCCAGTAAACATCGGTCTGTTCATTCGGCGTTTCTCCGATCTCCATCCGTGCACCACCAATTCTTTGCTCTTCAACCCAGCAAGTCAGGTGTCATTCGGTGACTGGACCGGTGAGTAGCTATTGGAAACCTGCGTTTCGCCGGTGGCTTTGTTTCCCAGAGGCAGTGGTGGTCGGCTTTGATCTTGGGCAGAATTATATGCCCAAGTGATACTCAAATGCTTTATTTCGTCTTGTTTATCTATCGTTATTTGTGCATTATCATGTAATTTGTAGTTA
>JACEIK010015618.1:0-18253 GCA_018107945.1 Datura stramonium | reverse complement strand
GAGTTCTTGGAAGAAGCCCAACAATTAGAAGCTCTTCAGAGTCCCCGTGATGGTTTCACACATATGGCCAATCCATTTATGAAAGAAGAGTTAGAGTCCCCCCCATTTGACATTCATGGGGAATTAGATGTTGATGTAGAGAAGGTGTACAATGGTAGGGAAGTCAAGCACAATGCAGTTTCAGAGTTGAGGTGTATTATACCACACTCGAAGCATTTCTCAACATTCAGTTTGGTTGACAACCTAGAAATAGAATCTTCCAAGCTTGTAGAGAAAGAGCTAGAGGAGGAACAAGCCCCATACATTCTAAAATTTGCTGATTCTGAGAGAAAAAATTACATCACTTATGTAAGGGCCAAGAAATGCAAGAGGAAACATTTACTGCTTGGTCCTTTAAATTTTTCACCACCACCCCAGGAGCATAAGAGAAAATTAGAGAAGAAATTAGGGGTGAGATTCATATCTTCAAAGTGGAGGGAAAAGTGGTGAAACTTGATGCGTCGTGCCGCGACGTAAAATTAGGCGCTGCTTGAGAGGCAACCCAAGGGTACCACAGGTACCATTTAGTTTCTTGCATTTTTGTGATTTTGTTTATTTTCATCTTGTGGCTGTTTTTGGTGGAGATTTAAGCATAGATGGAGGGGAAGTCTGAGTACCCTTGGAGGAGGAAGCTAAGAAGCATGAAAGGGGAAAAATGTGGGGTTGAATACCCACGTGTTCAAAGAAAGAAAAACATGTTGTTAGCTAGACCTCAAGGACTCAGGGAGTATTTCTCACCAAGAAGCATGAAAGGGGAAAAATGTGGGGTTGAATACCCACGTGTTCAAAGAAAGAAAAACATGTTGTTAGCTAGACCTCAAGGACTCAGGGAGTATTTCTCACCATATTAAATTTTTAATTTGATGCTATGAGGACATGGGCGCATGATTCGCGGCAGAGGGAAATTTCAAGCGGAAATTTCAAAATTTTGTGCTTAATGATTTTGGATGAATTTAGTGCTTTATAAGTATTGGTTAAAGGAACATTTCCAATTTGAGCATGATTCACCCCCTCGTGGGTTTTTCTGTCGCTCTTTCCGACGGGGGGTCTTTGAACCGAAGAAGAATAATTTTTTTTTCTTTTTGAGCCCGTAGCTAATTGATGGCTTCTTAATGTTATTGTTATGCGCTATACATGATTGTAAGATGCGAATGTGGTTAGTGTTGAAGCATGCAAGAAGTGTATAACATTGTTTGGGTTGACACCTAGGCTCTTGAATTTGACCTCTATGTGCCTAAAGCGTTAATTTTGCATCTTGATTACCAATTGAGCAAGAGTCCGCCGAATGTGTCTTGAATTTAGCATGTGCTATATGTGTAAGATGTTTGAATATTCCATGCTATTGTGGAGTGTCTAGAACTTTCCCGGTGTGTATATAATATGAAATGAAGGATGTAGAGTGTAAGAAATGATTTAGGCATTTCCTTGAATGAGCCAAATATTTAATCCTTACTTACCTACATCAATATCGAATCCTGAAGTTAGCCCCATTGAGCCTTAAGCCTATTATTTGATAGCCACAACACAAGCCAAACTTTTTCTTCATTAGCCTTGAAATTGTCCAAAACTCAAGCTTTAAGAAAATCCGAAAGAATGAAGGAGTGAGAATTGGAAAAAGAAGGAAAACAATAGTGCTGTAAGGAAAAACTTAGAGGTGCACGTTTGAAAATGCTTGATTATTGGTAGGAGTAAGAAAAGAAATGAATGAAAAAGGGCTTAAGTACTCCCACCAATAAGCTAAGTTTGCTTAAAGAAATGGGAACAAGAAGAGGAAAAGTGAAAAGAAGGAGGGTGAAGAAGAGAAGAAATATTCCTAATGAAGGTGTGATGTATTAAAAGTTACTAGGGAAGAATGAGAATGACATAAAGAATACCTACCTACCCTTAGCCTACATTACAACCTAAAAGTCCTACTTGATCTTACGTTAAAACATCCTTAAATTGTGGAGTAAAACACTAAGGGCAAGCTTATGGGTCATTACATGATGCATGTGAATTCTTGTGAGAGTGAGCGTACCTCTATTCATTTACCTACACATAAGCCGTGATTTAAATTTGCGTGTGAAAATGGGTAACTTGTGAGGGCACATGTTTAATGAAGATATAGTTCATTTGGATTTCTTGGATCGCTGATTTGCATGAGTTTTCTAAGATTGAGAGTCAAGTCTTGAGGTTAGGAAGTCTTTAACATAGGTAAAAATTGATTTTAATGGTTAAATCTTGCCTGGTCTATTTTTAGTCAAGGCTATCTTAAATGCTTCATTGTAGTCGTAGCTGAATTATCTTGCTAAATTGGGGCTATGTGTGAGTCTTCATGCATGAGATAAAAGGTTTGTTCGAGGACGAACAAGGTTTTAAGTGTGGGTTGTGATATTGGGCATAATTTCATGCCCAAGTGCTACTTTATAACTCAATTTAGTCTTGTTTATCTACATATTTATATACATTCTCATGTACTTTATGTAAATGTGAATATATACGCACCAACATGATTAGTCCTTGTTTTTGAAGTATAATAATGTATTTGAGGAACTAATTCATGATTTTGTGAAGTGAGGAATGGAATCAAAGAGCAAAACGCAAAAGTCAACAAGAAAACATGCACAAATGACACACTCGCGCGATAGGCCGTGTGGGCACGCTGCCAACGCGGCAACACTTGGCTGAAAATTGCATTTGCATTCAGTGAGGGAACATATATTCATAAGTCAATGAGATAGTATCTAATGTCATCCGTGATTTAATGTTAGTTATTTCACCATATAACATTCCATGGTATATTCCATTTACTATAAAATGTAATTTTCTCAAAAATTAGGAAGACATCATTCCTTGAAATCAGTGGAGCATGGGTGATGGTGAACTCCCTGGGTTCATATTTCACTCTTTCATCTATACTTGTACGTAAACTACTATAAACATGGTTTTGAGTATTCACAAACATGGTGGCTAGAACCTCCATCTAGGGTCGAGGCCACGGATATGATTGTATTTCTTAGATTCGTTTTGGGTTGAATGTTAGTTTTTGTTTTGTTTTACAATCTTTATTATTGTTGTTTTTATTCTTGATCACCATAAAACAAGTGGGTTGCTTGAAGAGCAAACCTAGGCAAGATAAGAATGTAGGAAGCAAGTTCTGTCTTTTGATGGGATTTGTGGTTAGGATAGGAATATACCTAATTTACCTTGCTTGGTTCATAAAATGGGAAGAAGAAAGACACTAACTTAGAATTGTACTCACCAATTTGGGGTATAGTTGTGATGCTATGTTTGGTTAAATGGTTGGAGGTACGAAGTCTCAAATCAAGGGAATAAACCTCCCATAAACCACATCCACGTAGTGAATGTCCCACGAACTAAATGACATCCTCGCTCAACGATGTAGTAGTGAGGCTAGTTTGTCGTGTTTAGAGGTTCTAGTTACCATGAACATGCAATTCCAATTATGTGGAGACAATTATTGATAATTTAATACTTGAATCATTATGAATTGTAGCATTGCATGATTATCCCACTTTTAACTCTAGTTTTGTTTTGTATTTCTTCCGCATTATTTCGGGTCACCACTAAGATTTAATTATAATTTATCAAAACTTAAAACCAACTTCTTAACTAACACTTGAACTTGATAATTCATTAATTGGTCCAGCCTCCCCGTGGGTTAGACATCCCAAGCCTCTTAAAAAGGGCCACCGTATTACGTGTACGATCCATACACTTGCCCAACAATGCCCATGCCGACGTGGTGTTTCCATCAGACGGCAGCTGAGCCGCACACCGCAGAAAGCCTTCGGCGCGATGGCCCATGTGATGCGCCCGACCCCCCTCAATATATATAAATTTTTGCTGTTTAAGTTGAATTCATTTTAATATTTCCAAAATAAAGAGTTTTAAGAGACTTAATATGTGTTATGAGGTTCTCATCGGATTTTTGCTAGATTATGCCATTAAACTCCGTTCAAATGCAAATTTGCCTTTGATAACGAGTTTTAGGCCTATGAGGAACATCTCGTCCAGAGTTAGTTCTTGAAAATTCGCCCAATACCGTAACCCTTTGAGTAAGAGTTGTCGGAATCACATCTAATTGAGTCCTGTCAAACCTGCAAGTTGACGGGTAAGTATATCTACCTTCTAGATCTCTATACTGGTGAGGTTTCGCCGACTCGAACTGCTAAATTGTAGGAAATGTTCGCCGATAAATATCACATTTGCCGATGCCTACTATTTAGATAGCTTTATTCTCTATGTAAAGGATGCAATCATGGGAATTATCGGCTTCAGGATGGAAACTATTTGGGTGAACGAAAGCTTCCAAGATTAAGGTATGTTAAGGCCTATCTCTTCGGCAAGTTATTCTCATATAGTGATACCACTTATGCATCTCGAAAGCGATAATGATCCCGTATGTCAGATTAGCTGCTATTAGTAGGTAATGATTATGTATGTTATGGTTAGTCAGTTATGAGACAAATTGAGATTATACCCAGAATATCTTGTAGAAAGGGAACAATGAACGGACTAATTCTAGAAGGCCATGTGGACTTCCCAAATTCTTCTGCTACAATATTAATAGAATTATGATGTTTTGCCATCGCATGCGCCCAGAACTTTATGGTTAGCCGTTGAGACCGATTTGGTAAGTTGGCTAGGCGTAGGGCGCACTCAGACGATAACTTTCGCCTTGACACCCGTATTTTTAGTGAAGCTCGCCTAGAGGCCGTTGACATTCATGACGCTCCAGGGCAAGACTTGGATATGGGATGGTCTTACCCTAGATCCGCCAAGCACCAGAGTTGCTCTATGAACTGAGCACAACCTTCCATATAGTTGGCTACCACGCGAGTGCTGTTTCAAATTAATTTAGTGCTTACGTATAGGTCGCCCAGAAGTCATCCCAATTGTACAAGTCAAATATACCCATGGATACTCCAAGGAAGAACCTTATTAGTAGTTGATTAGGCCAACGCCCAGCTCGCTTCTTATGCATACCCATGCACAGCTTTGTCAAAATAGGCAGATATACTCATACAAAGGCTTAACAGCCCGTAGAAGTCATATGAAGTTTGAATAGGTCAAGTTACTGCTCAAGGGACTAGAACCATAGTAGTACGATTAATTTCCATACCAAGAATTATAAAGGAGCTACCCGTGAAGTAGTTAGGGCTAATCGCTCAGAGAATGTCCGATTAGTAGTCGCCCTACAAGCCATTCTAAGTTACTTAACTAAATAGTTGGTCACCTCGTGACCTTACTATCTTCGCTTATGAGAAAACATTGTCCTAGCATGACATTTAGAGTGGATTACGAAACCACTCCATAGCTTACCCTACTGTCTTAGAATATAGAGATTATACTTACTCCATAGGACCCTCCTGTAAGGTGTAGGCACACTTTGCAAAGCATACACTTATATTAGAGACTATTCCGCAGGCGAGTATGGTCGCATTAGGCCTGTGTGAGGTCCAGATATGCCTCTTGAATGGCTAGATCCGTAGATTGTAACATTACAAGATCCCCATGGGTAGAACATATTTCATACCTCCTCTATCCATGAATAATTAAGAGGTTTCTAGATGCAGCCGAATTGCTTTCAAAGAGAACTACTTACGTAGCTACGATGCTACTAATGCTTGGGCGGAGCCATAGATTGCTTGGGCGGAGCTATGATGCCGTATTGCTTTGAACTACCGAATAGCCTTGGCCATTGAAGTCTATTCACTTATAGGATTCTTCTATGCCGTAGCGAGACATTGGCTGCACCTTCGTAGATCCTTGTGCCTGGGTATGGTTGTGGTAAAATGCCCGATTCTAGTTATAGGAGCCCAAACGCTCCCATATTCGCTACAAGAGCCTGTAAGGTTTATATTCGCTATAGTAGCCTGACGGCTCATATTTAGTTATAGGAGCGACGACTCATATACAAACATATAGGAGCCTAGGTGGCTCTATAGAGTTACAAGCATTTGCAGCTTCGTAGGTACCACAGGGGTATATGGGACCATCGGGCGCCCGCGTAGCCATAGGGGCCTGTAGGTTATCTCCGTGTCGATTGTACCTCAGCCTTATGGGGCCAAATAGGTTCCTTGTTTGTATGCTTGCCTTCTAGCTATAGCTTATGAATGTATAGTTATATAACTTAAGCTCATAAATGTGTAGTGGTTTACTAATGTAGGTTATGGATGTTGAGCTTAAGAATAACTTCTCGCCCCTTCTTTCTATTCACTTTCATTCTTTATCGTTTTAATCCGCCTTATTACCGCCTTACATATATTCTATAGACATATTGTACCGACGCCCAACTATGGGCGCCGTATACTGTCGCAGTTTAGACGTGTATAGATCGGCGGATCTCTTAGCAACTATTCAGTATTTTAAATTGGAAAGATCCTTTCTCATTTGAGTCACAGTTGTAAAAGGTTTATTTGTCTTTTATCCGTATAGCATTTGGGCAGGCCGGGGGCCCCATCCCGACCAATATTTTCATTCTTAGAGGCTTGCGTATAATAGTCTTCGCTAGTTGTCCGTGTTTGGTCAGTAAGGGGCCTATATATGTTCGCCGTACGTTGGTCACGCGGGGCCCAAAAGATAGCTCCAAAAGAAGCAACCTTGTCGTCTATAATATGAATATGACTCCCTATTTCCATTTAGTTATGACTAGACAACATGATGCTCTTGTCGCCCGCATAAGTTCCTTTTTACTATTGTGTTGTCAAGTTAGCTATGATGATAGAGGCGAAAAGATCCGAAGCTAAGCACCTAGTAGAAGAAGCCTCGATTAGCCGAAGTAGCTGTGAGAGCCGAGGCCGCAAATTTTGCTGCCATTTTGGCAAAGAGAAATCCATAACCCCCCTCCATCATCATGGATGTCCATATGGAATGCTCCCTCTCTTTAAAGGGAGCAGAAACCATGATAGTTGCTGATGGAGCCATTGTTCCACCCCTACTTCTAGCTAATTCTAAGTTCGATAGTACAAGTAGCGATGACGCAGCTTGCCGACATGAAGGGGCTCTTTAATGATTTGACTGGCGAAGATCCAAAGTAGCACCTTATAAATTTCACTGGATCTACAATGCCTACAACCCGCCAGAGTTTCTTAAAAGGCTATTAGACTCTAATTATTTTTGTTCTCACTAGCAAAGTGGTGTTACTCGCGGGCCGAACGAGCTTTTGACGAGTCTATTCACACCGGGTAGAGTCAGTTCGCAACTTTCTTGGAGAGGTCTTTCCACCTCGCCGCATGATTTAGCTGAGGGATGAAATTAATAATTTTATACAACTACCCGGGGAAGCCTCACATAAGGCATGGTTAAGATTCAAGAAGAAGTTAAAAGTAGTGACCTAATCACAAACTTACCGAAAAGGTCCTTTGGAAGTACTTTACGTGTAACTTAGCGCATCAAATAAAGTTGTAGCAACATGGGATAGCAGAGCTGTCTACGCATGGTCCACACTTTTGCGTAAGCGCGTTGAAATATTGGATAAATGATGAAGGACTTCACCGGGCATGGCACACAAGAGAATTCGAGGCCACCGCAAATAATTACTATAGAGGCATGTGATAGTAGAGCAAATTAGAAAATAAGAACAAGGACAAATACATAGCCCATCTCAAGACCTGCGCTTGGAACTGCATCAACAAACACCTAACCACATTGGAATATTATAAAGGTATGCGGTGAATGCTCAAGATAAGGACCCTATATGAGATCACTACCCCGATGTAGAAGAGGGAGGCACCTGTATATAATTAGGATCGGGCCAACACCCAAGGGTATAATCAAGACTCTTCACATCAAGGGCAAGAAAATCAATATGCCCCGAATCACTATGGGAACAAATACCATAATAGGTCCGCCAAGATAGGGACCAAGGTTAATGGAGGAATATAGATTCCCCCAAGAATTATAGAAATGGAGTTTAGGTTCCTCCAAAGAAAGCAAGAGAGCCTACCGTAAATGACTCTAGAATTGCAAGGTTATAGGATATGATGATTTGTAAGGATGAAAAAGGTTCATTCTACTACAGAGAGTCAAAGAGATGAGGGGTGAGCTGAGCTTGAGTCAATTGGTGACTCACATTCAACCTCCATCAAGCAATTAGACCAAGAAAATTCACAACACTAAATCGTATGCAATAGCACTGCATAGTGATACCATTCCTAACCCTAGAATAAGTGTGGTCATTGCATGTGACCATGGTCAAAATAGGCATTCTAATGAAGCATGAGTAATCATCATTCCCGCCATGCCGCGACGTTAAATCAAGCGCTAGTTGGGAGCCAACCCAAGGTATTTTACTTTTTGATTTCTTATTTTTGGAGTTGATATAATTGTTCAAGTGTGTAGGAATTAAGTCTTAAAACACAAAAAGTATTTTTAAGAATGAAAATTAAAAAAGGGCACAAAAAAATGCACACAACACATGGGCTAGTGTGTGTAGGCAAATTCCATGCACAAGATCGGGTGCGATGCGCAGCAGCCTCCGCGCATGACCGGCACAACATGTAGCCATTCCTCGTGGCGAGCAACTAGGTTTTCCACTCGGTCCAACGAGCCATAATGACCCATTACATCATGGCTAACTGTTAGTACTAATCGTGGTGTGAGAATAAGAGAAAAGAGTAAGGTAGTATCGCTGGCCACGAGTCATTATATGTCTTTATGGTAACACTTCATGAATTGTGATATGAAACCGTGAGAAGCAAATTAGAGAATGTACAACTAGACTCAATGACTATGAGGGTCATGTCATGACCTCGATGTCACGACCCGGAAGCTCACACCCGGACACGACACGGCACTCCTGTGGTCATAAGTGACCCAAAGAAACCCATGTAAAGCATACTTACTAAGACTCGATGTCGCCCACCTTTGAGGCATGACTGGGCACCTGTGCCATCGATTTCAACCGACTTGGCTGGGATTATGCATTTCTAGTGCATGCCTACTCTTCAAATCAAGAAAACGACGAACTATATCTCTATTGTAAACATAGCCTCCGCCAACAAAGCCGCATAGCTACCTGCAAAAAGAAAAACAACTAACCAAAAATAAGCAATAAAAAAGGATCCTAGGGATGACAAGACCACCATGCTATCTAGTTATGACAAAAAAGGAAAGCAAGCAAGCCTATACTAGCCCCCCACACTACCAACACATAAAAATAAGACATACATGGGCCCCACACAACCAACAACAACCGATCGATCAGCACTCTATAACCGTGAAGCCTTAGGAGTGAAAATATTGGTCGTGACAAGGCCCCAGCCTACCCAAATGCTATACAAATGGAAGACAAAAAAAATCCTCCACCACCCGGCAACTCCGAATGAAAGGAGCCGTCAATCTCGCCGACTCTAAATAGTCATAGAGATCCCGAAACCCGCTGTCTAAACCTCAGAGGAGCAATGAAGGCCCCATATTGAGCGTCGCAAAATATGTACTAATATGTTAGGCAAGAACAGACGTAATAGAACCCGATAGCAGAACCTGAAGTAAATAATAGAGGGGGAAGAAATTAACCGTAAGCTTTTCTTATCCTTAACTGCAAATCAACAAAGCACTACACGTATATTACCCAAGACTATACAACCATACACTAAGATATAACTAAGGCACGGATACAAATAATAACCTAACTATAATACCCTAAGCCCAAAAATCGACCTAGGAGTTGAAACGGAGAAAACTATAATTTCTCAGACTAGGTCACAAACGACTCGCTTTGTGACTCAGAGTAGACCATGAGTCATGTGGTGATTCACGGTGAAGTTCAAGGCGTGATTTGAGATTTTGGACCGGGAGTCCCCACTCCCGAGCCGACCACTAGTCATGGTTAGCCCCCCACTACCTGGCTTAAGTCAATCGTGGAAAAGGGGTTTAAGGAAGTGTTGGAGACCTGAAGTAAAAATTCTATGAAAGGGCCCCATGAGTCATGCTCACCAATTACGATTTTTGGGAGGGTTCGTGGTCACATGGCTGCGCATAATTCTCAACCTAGTAAATGAGGGCGACGAGTGGTGACCACGAGGCTGTGGTCACTCAGTAATACTCTGTGAGGTCCTCCCTACGAGCTCCCAGACAAACCTGCTAGACAAAGGCACTCGCACATCGATGCCGTGATTCATTCTCCTAGACGAAGATTCCTGGCCCAGCCTTCATCGGGACCGGCGGCCGCTATTTATTTAGTGTGGCGGGCTTTTCAGACTCTAATATCCCAGCACCCAAACTACGCTATTTTAAGCTATGACTAGTGGGTTTTAAGAGGAGAAAATCTATTCTAAGTCATTCCTATTCATGCATGCAAAAGTAAAGGACTAGAGAGGTGATCAAGGCTTAATCCTTCAAGGTTCTTCTTCAACCCTTCCTTGGGAAATCGTAGAAGTGGTCGAATCAAATACTTTCAAGTATGTAGGTGTTATACCTCGGAAGCCCAAAAGCCTTGCACTCTGGAGTTGGAGCTAAGAAAAGTGGAAAATTTGGTTGCAACAGACTTTCGTAATTTGCAGTCGTGAGAAGACTCATGAAACCAACTCATGTATAGCGAGGTGACTCCGTGGGGGAAGGCCTGTGGATGGAATTTAGGCTGAGAAGAGGAGACCGCCAGGTATGACCATGACCCGGGCCGTGCCCCACAAGTCATTGCTAGTCCCGGGAGGGGATTAAAAAGAGTACCAGGCGGGGTGGTGACCACGACTCGTATCACTAGTAATGATTCATTTGGTTTGATTGTACTCGAGAACCTGCAAGATCTGGTGAAGCAGTGCACTTCACGTAAGACATAACGAGCTCTGTCCCGTGAGTGACGAAGTCAGTCAGTCACCCGTTAGGGCCAAAGGAGTTTTCATAATTCCTAAGTTTCCAAAGCCTAAACTATGAAGTTTTGGGTTATGAATAGTATCATTTAAGGGGTTGTTCATTTTAGACATTATTCAATTATTCATGAAAGGTAGACAAGTTTGAGAGGATGATCAAGCTATTGTTCCTCAAATTCCTTCACTTCTATCAAGATCATGTATGTTAGAATCAACAATCAACAGTATATAAGGTTATGAATGGGTGATTTCTTTCACACCCAATCCCATTCTCTCCAAAGTATGAAATTCTATGTTTAATCTATGATTTTTAACCCAAATGTATATCTTTTATTTTTATGTACATGGGTATGATTTGATTATGATTCTTCTATTGAAATATGAAGTACGTGGGCAAATTTATAGTGTTTTCAATGTAAAATCATGATTGTAGTTTTATGAACCAAAAGCCCATGGATGAGATGTTCATGAAAGATGAGATTTGTGATGAATATACGATAATGATGTGAGATATTATGATGAAAAGAATGATTTGAAGCTACCCATATTTACAATTACGATTTCGATGAGAATTGAGTATTTTTATGTATGATAAAACTTTGGGCAATGCCCATATGTTATGTATGAATGATGATTTTTTTTCAAAATTAAGCTTACTACTACATTGCTTGGGAGCAAATCTCCCAATTATATTTTCATCTTGTGGTATGTTTTGAGTTAAAGTTTTCATATGATAGCTACTTTCACATGGTTTTTGTTATGCTCCCAATTATGTTTCATCTTGTTGTATGTCTTGAGCTAAAGCTTCTCATATGCATGATTTCATATTTGAGATGTATTTGATCATTGAGCTTCATCAATAGACGATGTTGAGCTTCATTATAAAATGATATAGAGCATATGCATGTTTTGGGAGTAATGTCTAGTACCGAGTAGGCTAAGGGTTGATCACCCTATGCCTTAGAACTACACGCCAATGTAGGTTTATACCTTATGACTTTGGAACCTCCCTTGTGAACTTCCCCTGCCCGGATGGGCCATCAGCTTGATATCGATATAACAGTATTGTCCCTAGCCCTGGCAAGGCTTTGGACGGCTCTACCCACTTGAGTATGATAGTTGGGACCACGTAAGATCTATCGTGGTGTGTCGATAAAAGACGAGTCTCCCATTGTTCCCCATAATTTCAGATATGCATGTTTCAGTACTCATGAGATTTATGTAAATGCATGTTCTAAAGTAGGTTTGACTCAATGTTCAACTTTACTTATAAATTTCAGAATTCAACTTTGAGTCAATCGATTCAGTTATGATGTTATGAAGTTATGTTATGTTATGAAGAGATCCTGATTTCAGAAAGAATGCATGCAAGCTCTACTCTCAGATTATTGTGTTTACATTTACATTATGCATTGTCTTTAAATGATTTTCTTTACTCTAGCGGTTTTACTTACCTTTCATACTCGGTACATTTCACGTACTGTACGTATTATGCTATATCATTTCATGATACAAGACCTAACTCTCATATTTAGCCCCATTCATAGTCAGCTAATCAGAGTTAGCACTCTTATTGTGGATGAGTCCTCATTTCACGAGGACTAGACTATCTAGCTTTCCTTTATGTATTTTAGTTTCAGTTTTGTTGAGTTAGTTGGGGTCTTGTCCCATCAACACATCATGTTTAGAGGCTTTTTAGACATATGTATGTATTCAACTTCGGATTTCGTATTCTGATGTTATGCTCAAGTTAGACTTATGGGATAATTATTTTATCGATTATTTAGTTTCTTGATTAAGATTAGATGTATGCTTACTCCATGGGTCGACTTGAGGTCTCTCGGGGCTCCTTGTCCCGTATTACTATCCGGACCCCTATTTGGGTCGTGACAAACTTGGTATCAGATCCATAAGTTTGAAGTGTCCTAGGGTGTCTGAAAGCTGCTTTATGTAGAGTCTTTTTCATGGGTGTGAAGTGCGCCACACTTATGACGAAGAGGCTACGAGACATTTAGTAAATATTCCCTTCTTTATGATCTCTGTCGTGCGATGAAAAGTCTTTCTATCCTTCTAATTCATGCTATTCGTGATTGCAGAATCATGGCTCCTCGAAGAATGAATGGTAGGAGAAATAGGAATGGTGAAGGCCACAAGGATGGAAACGGTAATGGGCACTAGAAAGCCTCACCAGTTCAGGAGCACCAGGCACCAGATCTAGGTTCTCACATTGAGTTTTGGGACGCTATTTAGATGCTTGCATAGGCCTTGACTGCTTAGGTGAATCAGCAGGCCATTGCGCATGTTCCGCAAAATGGCAATTCAGCGGCGGCTCGAGTCATAGACTTCTTAAGGATGAACCTGCCAGAGTTGCTTGGGTCCAAGGTAGATGATGACCCGCATGAGTTCATAGATGAGATTGTCAAGATCACCCAAGTCATGGGGGTGAATGTAGTTGAGTGTGCAGAGTTGGCCTCTTACCATTTGAAAGGGGTCGCACATATCTGCTTTTGCGAATGGAAGGATAGCAAGGTCACAAGAGCAGGTCCTGTCACTTGGGAAGAGTTCCATGTTGCATTCCTAGACCGGTTCTTCCCTCGTGAAATGAGGGAGATGAAGGAAGTTGAGTTTGTGAATTTGAAGCAAGGGAGAATGACTGTACAAGAGTATGCCCTTGAGTTCACCCGCCTATCGAAATATTCCCCAAAGTTAGTAGCTGATCAGAGGGCGCAGGTGAGTAGGTTCGTGCATGGAGTAGCGGGCTATTTGGACAAGGATTGTAGGACCGCTATGCTCCACCAGGATATGGAATTTCCACGGTTAGTGTTGTACGCCTAGAAGATGGAGGCGACACATCTGAGGGAGAGGGAGGCCAAGAGGGCTAGGACCGATGAACATAGATTCTCCAAACCGAGGTCAACTGGTGGATGCCGATATCAGACTCACCAGAGGTCATTAGCTCCAGCATCTTCGGCATTGAGTGTGCCATCCAGGACTAGACATGATCAGAGAGAGCGAGCATCAGGCTCGAGGGGTCAGAGCAGAAAACCCATAGATTCTAGCATCCCAACTTGTTGCAGATGTGGTCGGGGGCACATAGGCCAGTTCTTAGAAGGTTCAGCTTCTTTTTTCGGGTGTGGGAAGACCGAACATGCTTAGAGATTGCCCAGTAGAGAGACAGGATCAGCTTGGGGACTAAGGCCCAGCTTCTAGTTCAGCAGCCCCTCTCGCACGCTCAGCCCATCAGGGGGCATCTACTAGCACAGCTGGCGGTCAACACTAGAATAAGTTCTATGTAATAGTATCCTTCCAGGAGAAGGAGGCCTCCCCGGACGTGGTCACTGGTATGTTGCGAGTTTTCTATATTAATGTTTATACTTTGTTAGATCAGGGTGCTACCTTGTCTTTTGTGACACCTTATGTGGTCAGTAGCTTTGGAGTCAGTCCCGAAGTCTTGTCAGAATCCTTCTTAGTTTCTACTCCAGTAGGTGACTCAATTATAGCTAGACAGGTGTCTAGATGTTGCCCACTCTCAGTCCTTCAGAAGGTCACCTCAACAAATTTGATAGGGTTAGCCATGACCAATTTTGATGTGATTCTTGGAATGGATTGGCTATTTGCATGCTATGCTTTAGTTAATTGTAGAACCCAGGCAGTAGAGTTCAAATTTCTGGGTGAGCCAGTCTTAGAATGGAAGGGTAGTTCAGTTGTGTCTGTAGGTCATATCATCTCCTACCTTAAGGCTAGAAAGATGATATCTAAGGGTTGTCTGTACCATCTAGTTAGGGTTAAGGATGTTGAGTCTGAGACCTCGACTATCCAGTCAGTTCCAGTAGTACGTGAGTTTCCAGAGGTCTTTCCTAATGATTTTCCAGGTGTTCCTCCCGAGCGGGAGATTGACTTTGGTATTGACCTTCTTCCTGACACGCAACCTATATCTATTCCTCCCTACAGGATGGCTCAAACCGAGCTAAAATTGTTGAAAGAGTAGTTGAATGACTTGTTAGATAAGGGTTTCATTAGACCAAGAAAGTCTCCTTGGGGTGCACCAGTCTTATTTGTTCGAAAGAAAGATGGTTCCCTTCGCATGTGCATTGATTATCGACAATTGAACAAAATCACTGTCAAGAACAGGTATCCTCTGCCTAGGATTGCTGATTTATTTGACGAGCTTCAGGGTGCCAAGTGTTTCGGGTATCATCAACTTAGGTTTGGGGAGTGTGACATCCCGAAGACATCATTCAGGATGCGGTATGGTTATTATGAGTTTGTAGTTATGTCTTTTGGACTAATGATTGCTCATGCAGATTTTATGGATTTGATGAGCAGGGTGTTCAATCCATACCTGGACATGTTCGTGATCGTGTTCATTGATGACATCCTTATATACTCTCGAAGTGAGGAGGAGCATGCCGCTCATTTGAGAGTAGTGCTTCAAACTCTCAAGGATCGTCAATTATATGCCAAGTTCGGCAAGTGTGAGTTCTGGTTGAACTCCATAGCCTTTTTGGGCCATGTACTGTCAAGTGAGGGCATAAAGGTAGATTCTTAGAAAATCGAGGCGGTGAAGAATTGGCCTATACTGGCAAATCCTTCAGATATTCGGAGTTTCTTAGGTTTAAGACGACTATTATCGAAGATTTTTTTAGGGTTTCTCATCTATTGCAACACCTTTGACCATATTAACCCAGAAGAAGGTGAAGTTCCAATTGTCAAAGGCTTGTGTGAAGAGCTTCCAAGAGTTGTAGAACTGACTTACCTCAGCACCGGTGTTGACCCTACCTGAGGGTACCGATGGATTCGTGGTATATTGTGATTCTTCGAGAATCGGTCTCGGGTGGGTATTGATGCAACATGGGATAGTTATAGCATATGCCTCTAGACAGTTGAAGGTCCATGAGAAGAATTACCCGACCCCATGATCTTGAGTTGGCCGTGGTGGTATTCTCCTTGAAGATATGGTGACATTACTTGTATGGGGTCCACGTGGATGTGTTTATGGACGACAAGAGTTTACAATATGTGTTCACACAGAAAGATTCGGAAAATGAGGTGGTTGGAGCTACTCAAAGACTACGATATGAGTGTCCTTTACCATCTGGGCAAGGCTAATGTGGTGGCAGATGCACTTAGTAGACTCTCTATGGAGTGCGTCTCCCATGTGGATGAGGGGAAGAAGGAGCTGGTGAAAGATGTACACCGACTCGCAAGGTTGTGAGTTAGGTTGATTGACTCGACCGATGGCGGTGTGGTGGTTCAGAATCGGTCAGAATCGTCCTTGGTGATTGGTGTGAAAGCTAGACAAGATGAGGACCCAATCTTGGTAAATTTGAAGGAAGCCTCTCAAAGTCAGAAGGTGGAGGTCTTCTCCCAAGGGGAAGATGGTGTGCTTTGGTACCAGGGTTGCTTGTGTGTACCGGACTTGGATGATTTGAGGAGCCATATGTTGCATGAGGCTCATGGATCTAGGTATTCTATCCATACAGGTGCCACCAAGATGTATCGTGACTTACGGGAAATCTATTGGTGGAATGGCATGAAGAAGGATATTGCAGAATTCGTAGCCAAGTGTTCTAATTGTCAGCAAGTAAAAGTTGAGCATCAGAGACCGGGAGGTGTACTTCAGGATATCAACATTCCTACTTAGAAGTGGGAATAAATTAATATGGATTTTATCACAGGTCTACCGCGTACTCGTCGACAATATGATTCCATTTGGATTGTGGTAGACACGTTGACCAAGGCTGCACATTTTCTATTGGTTAAAACCACGAATTCAGCGGAGGATTATGCCAAGCTATATATTCGGGAGTTAGTTTGATTGCATGAAGTACCCTTATCCATCATTTCAGATCGAGGTACTCAATTTACCTCTCAATTTTGGAAGTCGTTTAATTTTATTTAATGTTCAGTTCATGTGCACAAGTTTCTTTTATGTATATGTATGTGTGTATGATTCATGAAATCAGTTCAGTTATATGATTCGAATCGGAGGTAGTCATCCCGTCAGTTTTAGATTTAAATAATCAGTATTGGAATATGATAATTGCATATCTATGCTTTTCTGTGTTTTTTCCAACATTCGGTGACGAATTTTCCCAAGGGGGAGATATTGTTATATCCCAGAAGCCCAAAGCTCAGAACCGGGAGTTGGAGTGGGGAAAAAGTGGTCATTAGCAAGATTCTTGGAATGTGAATACGTGAAAATCCATACCTTAGAACCATGCTTTACAAAATAAGTTGGGAACGTGTAGCTGTAGCTTAGTAATTCGAGACTTGGAGTCTTTTAGCTTAGATATTCGCAAGAAATTCTCTAAGGAGTGCCATAGAGGCAAATAAATATATATGCTTGTAATTCAGATAATGTTAGAATAACTTACACAACTTTGGTACTAACTATTGAGCCTAAGAAAGCTTAACGTTATTATAAGTAGCTTAGATGTTCTTAGGGTTAACCTTTTAAGACTTGGAGGACAATTTAAGACATAGGATGTTTAACTTAACGCAATCATCTAATAGAATTGGGGAGTTTCTTTTTATCTAGAGTTACTATTTCATAGATGTTCCACTCTAATTAATCATAAAAGGCATTATGTAATCATTTAATACATCATCTTACCACCTAACATACTTAACAACCTTGTTCCTAATTTCCTTACTAGGCATGTAGAGGACATATAGTTCATCTTATTGACCATTTACTTACTTAACTTGGTCACTGTCACAAGTATTACCATTTTAAGTTGACATCCTTTACTTCTTGTTGTCTTACCCAGCTTAACTTCCCTTTTAATTATAATACATCATTCTACACTTAAACCTTTACTTTCGTGTTAACCATTTCATTAAATGTCATACGTACGTGCATTGCTACTGATTAACACTTTTATGCCATGCCTGGATTGTACTAAACATCATTTGAGGTGCATTATAATCAACAATAGATAAAGACTACTTGATTTATGTGTTATCCTAAAAAGTTCTAGTGTTCACTTTATCTTCCCTGAGTTATTAACGTCTCAATTTCTACACTTTAGATTAGCTAACCCACACATATATAACTATCAAAGAGCATGTAGCATGTGCCTAGGTGACTCGCAAGAGGTTCAGACAGCACAAGAGTTCTAGTAAACTTATGACGACATTCTAAAGACAATTGTTGTTTCCTTAGCATGTAACTTGAACGTAAATATAAGCGTATATTGTTACACCCCATAAAATTCTCGACACGTAGATGGCCTATTCGCATGTTGGTTAAGAGTTTTTGAATACCATACATGCTAGGAAAAGGCCCGGAGAAAGGCCGGATAAGAAATCCGTCGAACCATCGCGGAAGGAGCCGGGGCAGAGCCCCTCCGCGATGGCAACGTGTCACGGAGGGAGGGCCTCCGCGTTGGCCCAGT
>JACEIK010015617.1:0-18257 GCA_018107945.1 Datura stramonium | reverse complement strand
TCAATGTTAAGATTTAAGTTATGTTTAAGAATATTATTATATGAGCAATATACATATGTTGGGAGTAGTGTTTAGCACCGAGTAGGCCAGGGGTTCCGAGGTCCCCAATCTCAGAACTACGTGCCACCATAGGATAAGGGATCCTCGATATTAGAGAATGGCTCCCTTAGCCCGAGGAATATGGGATCCTCGCTATTAGAGAGTGTCTCCCTTTCCTCAATGGGAACATGCAGGGGTCATCGATATTGGATATTTTCGCCCTGAGTCACGAGTGACATCACGCCTTAATCGTTCCTTGCATTGGCAAGCTTGGGACGGCTCTGCCCACTTGAGTGAGATAGTTGGGGCATCATGTAAGCTCTATCGTGATGGTGTCTGTTATGAGGAATCTTCCGTTATTCCTCATGCTTTCAGTTGCTTATGTACATATATTATGATATTATGTTTTATAGCATATTTGACCCATAGATCAGCTTATGAGTTTTCACTTATGATTTCAAGGATGGTACATTACATGATTTCTATTTCTAAACCTTGGGCCATTATGTTTAGCATATGATGAATATCTCATGATTATGATTACTTCAAGAATATGATATTCCGCATGTTGTCCTTACTCTCATGTTCTATCTTGATTTATGTTCATGTCTTTGGACTATCATTTTACTAGTATGTTTTGCTCACCTTATATACTCAGTACATTCAAAGTACTGACCGCATACTCTATGCTATATCATTTCATGATATAGATCCAAGTACTCAGACTCATCCCACAGTTAAAAACGTTCCCGACTTGATCAGCTAGCAGAGGTGAGTCCTCATCTTTCCATGACTAGAGTTATCTACCTCATTTCAGGTATTTTACTTTGTTTTAGTTTCAGACTTTGAAGTTAGCTGGGGGCTTGACCCAGCAGCTCATCAGTTAGTAGAGGCTTTCAGACATAGAGTTAGCATGTTCGCCTTTATGACTCAGTGTTTACATTATTAGATTATCATGTTATCCGTAAGGGGATATCTTATATTTCAGTTAGCTTCTGCTCAGTTTTCCTTATAAGTTATATTGTGTTAGTAATATACCACACCATGGGTTAGCTTGGAGTCATTCGTGGTTCTGGGTCCCATGTCTCGATCTGGGGTCCATGCTCGGGTCATGGCAGGAAGTCCTTTTGAAAGTATTTTATAGGTCTCTAAGTGCCTCAAATGAAGTTGTAGCAAGACGGGATAGCAAAGGCGTCCATGATAGCCAACACTTTTGTAGAAGCCAGTGAAATTCCAGATAAGATGACAAAGACCGGCAGGGCATGGCACACTAGAGAATCCGAGGCAGCTGCAATAAACTATTCTAGAGGCATATCAACAAAGCAGTGGAAAAGGGAAGAAGAATGAGACCATGACATGACCCATCCCAAGACCCAGTTGGAATTTATCACCAAGTACCTAACCTCACTGAATGCACAAAGGGTATATGCGGTGAATTCTCAAGAGAAGAGACCTAGATATGAAGATCACTACCCTGATGCAGAAGAGGAAGCTAATTTTGTAAATAATCAGGGGGGTTTTGGGGCCAACACCCAAGGGTCTAACTAAGACTCTTGGCCTCAAGGCCAAGGAAATCAAGATCAGAACTACTATGGGAACAATAATTATGATAAGTCTGGGGCCAGAGATAGGGACCAAGGTCAATGGAGGAATATAGATGCCCTTAAGAATGATAGGAATGGAGTTTATATTCCTTCAAGAGCTAAAGAGCCTACTACTAAGGACTCTGGAACCGCAAGTTTAGAGGACATGATGGGTCGTATGATGAAAAAGGTTGATTCCATGGAGATAAGAGTCAAAGAGATGAGGGGGGAACTTTCAAGCTTAAGTCAGCTGGTAGACTCACATTCAACCTTCATAAAGCAGCTTGAGCATCAGGTGGGCCAAATCTCAGTAGCACTAAATCAAAGGCAAAAGGGCACTTTGTCAAGTGATACCATTCCTAACCCTCGAAATGAGGATCATTGCATGTGACCATAATCCAAACAAGTATCTTGAGGAACTCTGAGTAATCAATATACCTGCATCGTGTCGCAACGTTAAATCAAGCACTACTTGGGAGGTGACCTGAGGTATTTCAATTTTTGATTTTTTAGAGTTGACCTGTTTGTGCAATTATGCAGAAATTAAGTCATAAACCACAAAAAAAATTCAAGAATAATAATTGAAAAGGGGGCACGAAAAAAGCATGCAGCACATAGGCCGGCGTGACGGGTAGGCGATCAGGCGCATGAACTAGTGCGACATGCAGGAAGTCCTGCACACAGTACCGGCACATGGAATACCACGTCGCGGAGGAGGGTCCCAGGCCAAAAATTCCCAGGTCAAGTGGGTAAAAACTGACCCAAGGAATGTTTTGAAAGAGCAAAACCTAATTTTACTCCTTACCTTTCAGCTCACCCATGCTGCACACCCCTATTCCTCTCAAAATATTTCCCCAAAACTTCATCTTTCTCAAAAATTCATCAAAATTTGTTCACCTGAATCATAAAGAACATCATTTTTCTTCAAATTTCACCAAAAATGGCTACAAAAGCTAGCAAGGGGAATGATATGGCTTCTTCAAGCCATAGAAATAGGAGGTCAAGAGGAACTCAAGAAGCACCAAATGAGGATGCAATCATACCACGTGTAACACCCTGAAACTTTTCTAGACCAGACTCATACATTTCAAGAAAATTCAGGAGAAAAACCAGAAAAAAATGCCTCAGAACGACTGAGACAACGAGTCGTGGTCAACTCCAACAACTCGTTGTATCAGTCGTGGTCAGCAGATATTTTGGTCTCTAGGGAACTAACGAGAAAAGGTACGACCCGTTGTGAGGAACCACGAGTCGTCCTGTCAGTCGTTGTTTCCCCAATGCAGAAATTCTTCCAGGACCCCACGACTCAACCAATGAGTCGTTGTTAGAAACGATGACCCGTTGTATGAGTCGTTAGGTAAGAACCCTAGAAACCCCTTTCAGAGATGACGAGTGGGAACAACGACTCGTTGTATCCCACACGAGTCGTGGTCACCACCCCTCATGTCACCTTTGGGAATTTTTAGAATTCGTCCAATAAAGGTGACGACTGGATGCAATGACCCATTGGTTCAACCAACAGGTTATTGTGTCACCCATTGTCAAGCTTACCAGGTTCCTTGACCAGTGGCCACGGGAGGAACCAACGACTCGTTGGTGCATTCAACGAGTCATCGTGATCCCCGTTGCCAGATCCAATGTTTCTTGTACCAAGAAGTGGAACCAACAAGAGGTCCCAATGAGGCGTAGTCACAACCAATGACTCGTCAAGTGACTCGTTGGGACCCTGCCGGCCAATTTTTAGATTAATTTTCAAGGTGATTTTTGTAATTTCCCACCTATTTAGTCCCTAAATTACGTTGTTTTGGGTTTTAATCAGGGGTTTTAGAGGGGGTAACTGACAGTTTTTCTCATTTCTCATCCCTTCAACAGTTAGAACATAAAGTTTCTCTTAGTAAGGCTCAGAGCAGAAGTTAGGGACATCGATCCTCCTCAGATTTTTCAAGGAATTCTCTTAAGGATTTTCATCACCAGGTATATGGTAATTCAACAAGGGAATATTTCTTCCCTTGTGTCCCCAAAAATCTTCCCTATCTTCTCTATCAATTCTAGCCCTAAAACTTTCAAATGTGAAGAAATTACATGTAAAGCTTCATTTAATTCATGTGGAATATTATTTATGTTAATTGTAGACAATTTTCCACCAGTTTGTGACTATTTTGACACTTGTCCCTGTAAAGTAAATTCTAGCCCTAGTTCTTGAAGGCAAAAAAACTAGAGTCTTACATAATTGATAAATTATCGAAATTGCTAGATTCTATCAGTGTTGGGGATTCCCATGTTGTTAGTATGTATTGAAATTTTAGTAATATGTATGTTAGTTCAGTTTCAGTTAGAAAGTTAGAATACTCAGGGCTACTCAGAAATGTTAGCTGATCAGTTTGACTATAGAAATTCTCGAGGTGTCAGTAGTGCCTCCCAATTATCAGTATTAGACTCAGTATCAAATTTTAATGGTTCTTTAGGCAGTCATGACACTTCCATATAAGCATCTCTGACCATTCTTAGAACCCAGTTATAGAATCCGGCCCAATAAGACTTTCAGGGTACTCTCAGACAGTATCCCTGACTCAGTTGAAGTCTTGGGCCTCAGTTTCAAGGTATCAGCTTAGTAGTCAGTCTAGGACTATCCAATGGGAGTAGGACTTAGCACCAAGAAGACCGGGGTTCCAACGCACCCAGGTTCCTAAAACTATGTTTCCGTTATAGGTTATATTTATTGGCCTCATGGCCCAGACTTGTGATCACTTAGTTCATGCCTTTATACCCTGGCAAGTATATTGAGTCCTACCTGTAGGGGTGTATACATCGACCTCCACGTGTAGCTCATGTGGTTATATGTCGGTTAAAGAATCTCCCACTAGCCAGCTCAGTTCAATTTTAGATTAGTTAGTTCAGATCAGTTCAGTATAGTATTTCAGATTAGTATCTCAGATTTAGGGCATGTCCTTGACCATTAGACAGGGTCATTTAAACCGTCTCAGTTTATTACAGTTATTCAGTTTCAGCATTTTCAGTTGGTCATTGCATGTCTTTTCAATTCAGTATTTTTTCCTTGTGTATAGTTTCTCTCACTTACTCAGTACATTCAAAGTACTGATGCATACCTTTTGGTGTTGTATTGTTTTATGATACAGCTGCAGGATCTCAATCTCAGCTTCATTACCAAATCGCTTTCAAAAGATCCCATCCGCATCAATAGTGAGTCCTCATGTTTCGAGGACGAGACTTATTTCTTTAAATTATATTTCTTTCATTTAGATTTAGAGTTAGCTGGGAACCTGTCCTAGCAACTCTTCAGTTGTAATTGGCTTTCAGGCACAGACATAGTTTCAGACTTTCAGCTTTGTTTCAGTTATTTTTAAACTTTATGATTTAGCTTTATTTCCATAAATGGTTTTTATTCTTACTTTAAAGGTTCCGTTATATATATTTACTCAAAATTCTAGTGTTATGATAGATCATGGGTTGACCTGGGGTTACTTTTGACTCCAAGTACTACGTCTTGTCCAGGGTGTATACTCGGGGCATGACACCACCACAACCACCAAGGCGTTATGGACTCAGTTGGGTCACGGAGCAAGAAGGTAAGAAGTAGTTCAAAGATCATAAGGAGTCAAAATATTCTCATGAATTATTTGTTGATAGATATAGTTTATGTCACGACCTGAACATAGACCCGAATCGTAACACGGGACAAGAAACCCCGAGAGGCCCCAAGTCGACCCATGGCATAAGAATACATCTAATTTCATTCATTATAAGCGGAAGACTAATCACAAGGCATAGAGGTTACGTAAACATAATCATGACATATCATAACATGGAATCACTTAGAAAAACACCAGCTGAGTACTACACACTGTCTGAAAGCTTCTACTACATACAATGGGTTGATGAGACAACACCCCCATATAACCCGGACAAGTACTGAAACATAAAATAACATGAATGTCTGTCGAACGGCCCTCAGAACATGAGGACTCACTAATAAGCTGAAAGTACACTCTGAGATGATCTAGATATGAGGATGAGCCTGAGAGTCGGAACCTGTATCGTAAGAAAATGCAACATAGAAGGTATTTGGTCAGTACGTGGAATGTACCAAGTATACAAGGTAAGTAAAACTGACATTTAATATATGTAAAAGCTCATAAAACATCATAAGAGTAGGACATCATGTTCATGTCATAAATATCATAACATAACATATCAAAAGGCTCAAGGTTTTCAAAGCATCCGTAATACAATCATAATCATGATAAGAGGAGAAAATCCAAATGAACATTTCTTGAGCCAATATACGTAATCATAAACATGCATAAATCGTGAGGAATAGTGGGAGATTCTCTTAACCGACATACCCCATATGAGCACACATGAAGTCCGACTTGTAAGCCTAGTCGGGAGGCCATTCATACCTTGCCAAGGGTAGAAACATGAAGGGTGTGATCAAAGGAAAAGGTCCATTTAGGCCGGGGAAAATCACAAGGGAGGTCCCAACATACCTATGGTGCCATGTAGCTTATAAGATCAGGGGCAGAACCTGGGCCCCAAACCTACTCGGTGTTCGGTACTACTCCCAAAACATATATAGTGCTCATGGTATAATATGCATGAGTTCATAGGCTAGTTAAATCATGATAATCATAAACATGCTTGTAAATATGTGAACTAACCATGAATCAAGGCCCGTGAGTCATCCAAAACATAATTCATAAATCATAGGATTCATTCATACTAGTAGATCATACATATAACTTGTAAAATCATCAAATCATGACGGGTAATTGAATAAATTCATATTTCAAATCATAAATCATGTTGGGTTTGTAATATCAACATTTTGAGTAGTAGATCATAAATATATTCTTCATAGATCATGCATAATTAGGCTAAATTTGATAGAAATCGAGATCAATAATTTTATAAGTAAAATAATTGTAAAATCGAATCAAAATCCATAAAATATGATGTAAATCATAAATCATAAAATCCCATTAGAAAATCACTAGATTTTCACAAAAATTGAATTAAAACTCCGGTAGATTTTTGGTAGATTTTCATAAATTAATAGAGAATGGGCATGGGTGTGAATGGAAAAATCCATTCGTAACCCTACATACTTGGGTAAGATCATATTCTAAAGTTCTTGAATTCCCAAGGAGGAATTGATAGGGAAAAGCTTGATTCTATGCTTGATCTCTCTAGAACTCTCTTAGTATGCATGCATGGGAATGATCTATGCAATAGGGACTTAATCTATCTTAAAATGCCCAGAAAAATATATGAAACAACGTAGTTAGGGCCTTATAGCATGGAAAGGTCAAAAGTGCCCTTAATGAATTTAGCCTGAAAATCTGCACAGGTTAACCAACGGGCGTACCAACGAGTCGTTGGAAGCTACCACGACTCGTGGTATGGCTCGTCTTCTACACTACCCAGGACTTACTTCCAGAATCAAACCACGATTAGATAGGACGACTCGTCCTTTGGTCCAACGGGTCGTTGAGTCGATCATTGCTTGCCCCTCTAAAATTTCTAAACTTCCTCATAATGAGTCTCACCACGACTCGTTGTTTCCTCCAACGGGTCATGGTGTCCGTCTGCTAAGTCCACTAGAAATTTTACCATGTAGAAAACGACTGTTGACAATGAGTCGTTGTTACTCAATATGGGTCGTTGGGTGACCCATTACTTCCCCAAAAGCTAAAGTCTATCTCTCACCATGACTACAAACGACGACTCGTTGTTGCCCCAAAAAACTTGTTACATCAGTTGTTGCTTCCAATGCCACTCGGACTCTTGAAACCATGACTGGTAACAACAGCTCGTGGTTTCCAATAACAAGTCGTTACACCTCTCGTCCTGTGATGTTTTTCCCAGTTTTGGCAGTTTTCAACTTTTAACTCCCGGGTCTACTCTTAGGCACTTCTGGGGTATTACAATATCTCCTCTTGGGAACATTCGTCCTTGAATGTAGGAAACAAGAAGAAAATAGAAACATGCAATTATCATATTCAAATACTGATCATTTAAACCAAAACTAACAGAATCACTACCTCCAACTCATATCACATAGCTGAACTGATTTCATGCTTCACATACATATCCACATACGTAAAAGAAACTTGAGCACATTATTTGAACATGAAAACTAAATAGAGTTATAGGGAAAAATCGGTACCTCAATTCGGAACAAAGCCGGTAGAGAATAAGTGTGGGTATTTAGCCATCATATCTGCTTCGGCTTCCCTCGTAGCTCCTTCAACATGTTGATTCCTCCATAATACTTTAACTGAAGCTACTTCCTTGTTCCTAAGTCTCCGAACCTAATGATCCAATATTTCCACCGGAACATCCTCATAGCTAAGGCTATATTTTACACCAACACTGTCCACTGGGACTACTAGAGCTGGATCTCCCAAACATTTCTTCAAAAGAGATACATGAAACATAGGATGCACGAAAGATAACTCTGAGGACAAGTCCAACTCAAACGCTACCTTACCAACTCTTCCCATAATCCCGATAGGGACCAACATAATAGGGATTGAGTTTTTCTTTCTTCCCAAACCGTATGACTCCCTTCATGGGAGATACCTTCAAAAATACCCAATCGTCCACCTCGAACTCCAGCTCTCTCCTCCTCACATCAGCATATGACTTTTGACGACTTTGAGCGATTTTCATCCTGTCCCTTATAAACTGAACCTTCACCATAGACTCATGAACTGAATCTAGCCCTATCATAGCTACCTCACCAACCTCAAACCATCTGATGGGCGATCTACATCTCCGCCTATAGAGAGCCTCGAATGGTGCCATTTGGATACTGGAATGATAGTTGTTATTGTAAGAAAACTCGATCAGGGGCAAGTGATCATCCCAACCACCTCTAAAGTCAATAACGTATGCCCTCAGCATGTCCTCAAGGGTCTGAATTGTCCGCTCCGTTTGACCATCCGTTTGCGGGTGAAATGTTGTGCTGAGTTTAACCCGAGTACCAAGCCCTTTTTGAAAAGACCACCAAAATTGAGAGGCAAATTGAGTACCTCGGTTTGAAATGATAGACAAGGGCACTCCATGAAATCGAACTAAATCCCGGATGTATAGCTTGGCATAACCCTCCGCTAAGTTCGTAGTTTTAACCAGTAGGAAATAAGCAGCTTTAGTCAACCTGTCTACCACCACCCACATAGAATCATACTGTCGGCGAGTAAGAGGTAGGCCTATAATGAAATCCATATTAATCTCTTCCCACTTCCAAGTTGGAATGCTAATATCCTGAAGTACGCCCCCCGACCTTTGATGCTCGACCTTCACTTGCTGACAGTTTTGACACTTGGCTACGAATTCTGCAATATCCCTCTTCATGCAATTCCACCAATATATTTCCCGAAAATCATGACACATCTTGGTGGAACCTGGATGGATAGAATACCTGGATCCATGGGCCTCATGCAATATTCGGCTCTTCAAATCATCAACATCTGGAACACATAGGCGACCCTGGTACCGAAGCACACATCTCCCCCTTGGGAGAAAACCTCCACCTTCTGACTTCGAACGACTTCTTTCAGCTTTACCAAAATTGGATCCTCATCTTGTCTAGCTTTCACATCAGTCACTAAGGACGATTCTAATCCTCTTTGCACAACAACATCGCCATCGGTCGAGTCGACCAATCTAACTCCCAACCTTGCAAGTCAATGGACATCCCTCACCAGCTCCTTCTTCCCCTCATCCACATAGGACAAACTCTCCATAGAGATCCTACTAAGTGCGTCTGCTACCACATTAGCCTTACCCGGATGGTAAAAGACACTCATATCATAGTCTTTGAGTAGCTCTAACCACCTCCTTTTTCGTAGATTGAGGTCTTTCTCTGTGAACACATATTGTAAGCTCTTGTGGTCCGTAAACACATCCACGTGGACCCCATACAAGTAATGTCACCATATCTTTAATGCGAATACCACCGCTGCCAACTCTAGATCATGGGTCGGGTAATTCTTCTTATGGATCTTTAACTGTCTAGAGGCATATGCTATTACTTTCCCTCGCTGCATCAATACACACCCGAGTCCAATTCTTAAAGCATCACAACACCAAAAAAGCATTTGTACCCTCGGGTAGGGTAATCACCGGTTCGGTAGTGAGTCGGGTCTTCAATTTTTGGAAGCTTTTCTCACAAGCCTCCGGCCATTGAAACTTTACCTATTTCTGAGTCAACCTTGTCAATGGTACTGCAATTGATGAAAAAGCCTCAACAAATCTCCAATAGTATCCTGATAGGCCCAAGAAACTCCGAGTATCCGAAGGATTCACTGGTCTAGGCCAATTCTTCACCGCTTCGATTTTCTGAGAATCTACTTTTATGCCCTCGCTTTATACCACATGGCCCAAAAATGCTACCGAGTTCAACCAAAACTCGCACTTGCTAAACTTGGCATACAATTGGCGATCCTTGAGAGTCTGAAGCACTACTCTCAGATGAGCGACATGCTCCTCCTCGCTCTGAGAGTATATAAGGATGTCATCAATGAACACAATCACGAACATCTCCAGATACGGCTTGAACACCCTGTTCATCAGGTCCATAAAATTTGTAGGAGCATTTGTTAGTCCAAAAGACATAACTACAAACTGATAATGACCATACCGCGTCCTAAAGGCTATCTTCGGGATATCACTCTCTCGAACTCTGAGCTGATGATACCCCGACCTTAGATTTATCTTCGAGAAACACTTGGCACCCTAAAGCAGGTCAAACAAATCATCGATCCTGGGTAAAGGATACATGTTCTTAATGGTGACCTTGTTCAATTGTCGATAGTCAATGCACATCTGAAGTGAACCATCCTTCTTCTGAACAAATAACACTAGTACACCCCATGGAGAATTGCTCGATCTGATAAAGCCCTTATCTAACGGGTCCTTCAACTGATCCTTCAACTCTTTTAGCTCGATCGGAGCCATCCTATAAAGATGGATAGATATAGGTCTGCGTATCGGGTAGAAGGTAAATACCAAAATTAATCTCTCGCTCGGGAGGAACACCTGGCAAATCATCGGGAAAGACCTCTGGATACTTACGCACCACTGGGACTAACTGGATAGTTAGGGTCTTAGACTCAACATCCTTAACCCTGACTAGATGGTACATGCAACCCTTAGAAATCATCTTTCGAGCCTTAAGATATGAAATAAATCGACCTGCTGGTACAACCGAACTGCCCTTCCACTCCAAAACTGATTCACCTGGAAAATAAAATTCCACCGCACAGGTTCTACAATTTACAAAAGCATAACACACATACAACTAATACATGCCAAGAATAATGTCAAAGTCAGTCATGGATAACTCTACAAGGTCTATGGAGGTGACTTTATACAGTATAGTGACCGGGCATCCTCTATACACTCGCCTATCTACAACCGAATCACCGACAGGAATAGAAACCAAAAATGGTTCTGATAGAGTCTCGGGACTAACTCCAAATCTACTAGCAGTGTAAGGGATCACAAAAGACAATATAGCTCCCGAATCTAGCAAAGCATAAACATCAATATGAAAAACACTCAACATACCAGTGACCACATCCGAGGAGACCTCCTGCTCCTGACGGGGTGCTAAAGCACAAAACCTGTTTTGGCGCTGACTGCCGGCTGAACTAGTTGAGGCACCCTACTGAGGGGGACATGTTGTTGGAGCGGCAGAGCTAGTTGCTGGCTTACGAGCCCCACCGACCCCTGATCTGGCTGAAGGGCAATCCCTGAGTCTATGTTCGATTTTGCCACACCCAAAACAAGCATCCGAGCCGACTGGCACCTTTTGGGTGATTCTTGCCGCACCCTGCACAAACTGGGAAAGTTTGCTCCACCTGCATGCTACCCTGGCCTCTCAAATCTGAAGCTCTACTCTTCCGATCCCCTCTAAATCTAGATGGTGTGTTGGCCGATGATGGGGCTGGAGAAATAGACCTGTGCTAGGACTGCTGACGTTGTCCACCCCCTGACCTGACCTGAGAAGTCCCGTAACTGTCAGTCCTAGCCCTCTTGACCTCTCTCTGCCTTCGATATTCCAACTCCATCTGATGTGCATGAAACACAATGCGGGGGAAGTCTATATCTCAATGCAACATGGCGATCCTGCAGTCCTTATCCAGATAATCCACCACTCCATGTACAAAATGGCTCACCCGAGCCCTCTGGTACGCTACCAACTCTGGCGCATACTTGGATAGACGGGTGAACTCCAATGTGTACTCTTGAAAGGAAACTTCACCCTACTTCAAGTTAACAAACTCATTCGCCTTAAGCTCCCTCATCTCTCGAGGGAAAAATCGATCCAAGAATGCTGCATGGAACTCTTCCCAACTTATAGGGCCTGCACCCACTGCCCTAGCATCCCTCCATTTCTTGACTATATGTGAGCTACCCCCTTCAGTTGATAAGATGCCAAATCAACACACTCTCCATTGGTCACCCCCATAACCTAGGTGATCTTTAGAATCTCCTCGATGAAATCATGTGGGTTCTCATCCACCTTGGACCCAAGGAACTCCAGAGGGTTCATCCTCAGAAAATATCTAATCCGGGTTGCTGCTGCATTGCCATTCTGAGGAATATGCGCAACAGCCTGTTGGTTGACCTGAGTGATCAAGGCTTGTGCCAACATCTAGATAGCCGCCCGAAACTCCGCGTGGGCAACTGGCTCCGGTGCCTGGGGCTCCTGAACAGGTGGCGCCTGCTGATACCCATGATCATTTCCATCTCTGTGGCCTTTACCATTCCCTTTTCTCCTACCGTTCATTCTTTTGGAAGCCATGATTCTGCAATCGATAATAGCACGATTTAGAAGGATAGAAAGACTTTTTACCACACGACATGGATCATGAAAGAAGGGAACATTTCCTAAACATCTCGTAGCCTCTTCGTCATAAGTGTGGAGCGCTTCACACCCATGAAAAAGATTTTACTTAACACGGCATTCAGACACTCTAGGACACTTCAAAACCTATGACTCTGATACCAAATTTGTCACGACCCGAACATAGACCCGAATCGTAACACGGGACAAGGAACCCCGAGAGGCCCCAAGTAGACCCATGGCATAAGAATACATATAACGTCATTCATTATAGGCGGAAGGCTAATCACAAGTCATAGCGGAAACATAAACATAATCATGACATATCATAACAACGAAATCACTTAGACATACACCAGTTGAGTACTACACACTGTCTAAAAGCCTCTACTACATATGATGGGTTGATGGGACAACATCCCCATCTAACCCGGACAAGTACTGAAACATAAAATAGCATGAATGTTCGTCGAACAACCCTCAAAACATGAGGACTCACCAATAAGATGAAAGTACACTCTGAGATGATCTAGATATGAGGATGAGCCTAAGAGTCGGAACCTGTATCATAAGACGATACAACATAGAAGGTATGCAGTCAGTATATGGAACGTACCGAGTATGCAAGGTAAGTAAAACGAACATTTAATATATGTAAAAGCTCATAAAATATCATAAGAGTATGACATCATGCTCATGTCATAAATATCATAACATAACATATCAAAAGGCTCAAGGTTTTCAAAGCATCCGTAATACAATTGTAATCATGATCATAGGAGAAAAGCCAAATGAACATTTCTTGAGCCAACATACATAATCATAAATATGCATAAATCATGAGGAACGGTGCGAGATTCTCTTAACCGACATACTCCATATGAGCACACATGAAGTCCGACTTGTAAACCTAGTCAGGAGGTCATTCGTACCTTGCCAATGGTAGAACCATGAAGGGCGTGATCACATGAAAAGGGTCATTTGGTCGGGGGATAGTCACAAGGGAGGTCCCAACATACCTACAGTGGCACGTAGTTTATGAGATCCGAGGCAGAACCTGGGCCCCGAACCTACTCGGTGTTCGATACAACTCCCAAAATATATATAGTGCTCATAGTATAATATGAATGAGTTCATAGGCTAGTTAAATCATGATAATCATAAACATGCTTGTAAATATGTGAACTAGCCATGAATCAAGGCCCGTGAGTCAGCCAAAACATAATTCATAAATCATAGGGTTCATGCATACTAATAGCTCATACATGTAACTTGTAAAATCATTAAATCATAATGGGTAATTGAATAAATTTATATTTCAAATCATAAATCATGTTGAGTTTGTAATATCAACATTTTGAATAGTAGATCATAAATTGATTCTTCATAGATCATGCATAAGTAGGCTGAATTTGATAGAAATCAAGATCAATAATTTTATAAGTAAAATAATTGTAAAATCAAATCAAAATCCATAAAATATGATGTAAATCATAAATCATAAAAGCCCATTAGAAAATCATTAGATTTTCACAAAAATTGAATTAAAAACCCAATAGCTTTTTGGTATATTTCCATAAATTAATAGAGAATGGGCATGGGTGTGAACGAAAACACCTATTCGTAACCCTACATACCTGGGCAAGATCAGATTCTAAAGTTCTTGAATTTCCAAGGAAGAATTGATAGGGAAAGGCTTGATTCTACGCTTGATCTCTCTAGAACTCTCTTAGTATGCATGCATGGGAATGATATATGCAATAGGGACTTAACCTATCTTAAAATGCCCAGAAAAATACATGAAATGATGTAGTTAAGGGCCTTATAGCATGGAAAGGTTGAAAGTGCCCTTAATAAATTTAGCCTAAAAATCTACACAGGTTAACCAACGGGCGTACCAACGAGTTGTTGGAAGCTAGCACAACTCGTGGTTTGGCTCATCGTCTGCACTACCCAGGCCTTGCTTCCGTAATGAAACCACAGCTAGACAGGATGACTCGTCCTTTGGTCCAATGGGTCATTGAGTCGATCGTTGCTTGCCCCTCTGAAATTTCTATACCTCCTCACAATGAGTCTCACCACGATTCGTTGTTTCCTCCAACGGGTCATGGTGTCTGTTTGTGAAGTCCACTTGAAATTTGACCATGTAGACAACGACTGTTGACAATGAGTCATTGTTACTCATGATGGGTCATTGGGTGACCCATTACTTCCCCTAATACTAAAGTCCATCCCTTACCACGACTACAAATGACGACTCGTTGTTTCAGACAATGAGTCATTACATCGGTCGTTTCTTCCACTGCCACCCAGACTCCTGAAACTATGGTTGGTAACAATGGCTCGTGGTTTCCAGTAACGAGTTGTTACACCTCTCATCCTATGATGTCTTTTCCAGTTTCAGCAGTTTTCAACTTTTAACTCCCGGGTCTACTCTTAGGCACTTTTGGGGTATTATAGTTCAGCATTCGAATTTCCTGATATTGTTGATAGACTACATATTCTTGGGTTGGGATTTATGTTTAATGATCCGTGAGAATGTAATTTAAATATGGTGAGGGAATTTTTGGCGAATTGGTATCCAAAGCAGAGGTCAAACCAAGTTAAGATTAGAGGAAAAATTGTGAATTTTTCACCCGTTGTTTTGAATAGATTACTTGGTACACCTAACATTGACCCACAACCATTCAAATACCTTATCTTGAGACCCGTTCATAGAGAAATTAGACATACTCTCAGTGGCCTGAATTCGGTTTCAAGGTGTGCCCACCACCAACATGAGAGGTATCACGTATCTTTTCCTTATGCACATATGAGTGGGGAGGCTAGAATATGGCTAAAAACTATTTGTGCTTGTTTGGTGCCTAGGAAGCATGTGACTCATGCAACAAGGGAGAGAGTTTGACTTGTGTTCGCTTTGATGGCTGGGACGCCGGTTAATATTAGGGTAATTATCAAGGATGTATTGAGAAGAGCAGTGATCATGCCCAAATTACACCTTGCAATTGAAGTATAAAGTGGTCGCTGTTTAATATAATAACCCAACTAGGTTGGATTCAATCCCACATGGAATAAGGAAGACATAATATATTAATGGTGATTAAATTAACTTGTAGTAAATATTTCAGGGTTTGCAAGTAAAATAAAGTAATTTTAACAATGATTGAGTTGTTATCAAATTATTAAGATAAAACTAGGTTTATGTTCCCCATGATTTCATAACATAGTGGGCCTATTTTATTAGTGATCTATCCTGGTGAATTTTATATAAGAATGACGATTAAGTTCACCTAATGTCTCTTGACCTACATAGATGAATTTCACCTAAATCCTTTAGAATTTTAGGTGTATATATTTTTCCCTCACCATAAGTCTTGGATTAATTATCCTCAGTTAGATCTCAAGTAAATTAGATGAGGGTTGGTAGCTTCAAATTACCACTATTATTCTCTTTTCCTAACTTCAACCTCTTTAGTCGAGCAAGTTGAAGATACAGGCAATTAAATATTAAAAGTAAGAGAATAATAAGCCACTCAATTCACCATTCAAGAATCACTATTTTATTTTTCCTACTTTCGCTAATCTATTATGGTTCCCATAATTCTAGCTTAAAAGATTTAGCTGCTCATGTTTATGAAAATAAAAATATAGGATGTAAAATAAATCATAATGAAATATTTACTATAATATGAAATTATTTAACAAAATCTCCAAAGAGATATTGAATCACAAGAACTTGATGAATTCTCCACAAATATTTAACTACACAAATTCGTAAAGTATGAATTATGCAAATATTAACACTAAATCCCACAATGTTCCACCTAAAGCATACTAAACAAGGGTATACATAGTATATTAAGCCTTCATTGTTACCATTTGGATTGGAATTGGATTAGGCAGCTTTTGTTCCTAGCAGAACTGGGATTGCAGTCCTTGGCTGTCTAGTAGGCCCTGTGCCTCATGCTGCTCATAGCGTCAGATCCTTAGTGTGTCGCGCCTCTCCCTGCACTGACTCTACCTATGCATCGCACAGGCCATAACATAGTTATTCCTGTGCCATGTCAACTTCTATTACACTTATTTCATCAATCATGTTTTGCCATACTTGCTCTTTTTAGCCACAATCAAACCCCGTATGTCCAGTGTGACAATAGGTTCACATAATCCTCCATATTTGATTCCCTAATCAAAATATTTCTATTACTGAGTAACCCAATCGTGCATTACCCTTTTAAGTTGCATTGCTTTGGAATCATCTTTCTCAAATTTTGTATCTCCGCATCCATAAGAAAACTTTCCAACTACTGCAAACTATAGATTTTCTTTATGGATCATTTGATTAACTTTATTTTCCTCCCAAATTACCCTAGATTCTCTATGAAGGTATATGACTGGCTTTAATGGTAGTGGTTTGTAGTTAATAGCAGCAGGGCGTAAAGTTGCAGCAAAGTTCAACTGTGAGGTATTGGCTGAACCATCCTTTGGTGGAGGCTGGCCCATTGATGTGGTGGCCATGGACACCCAAAAAATCTAGGAAAACTAGGTTTCTGATGAGAAGGAAAACTAGATTTTCCAGTGGCGTAAAGTGTTCATTTGTTTGATCCATACAAACACATCTTTTAAATATTATTTATGCTATTATTTAAAAAATTATTCTTATTAATATGAAGGAATGCGCAAGACACGTACGCTAAGAGTAATTCAATTGAAAAGTTTGAATATTAGAACATACTTAAAATAAATGTTGTGTATATTATAAGACATGTCTTTTAACTGAGTCTACCAGAAAAAATAAAAAATACAATACAAAATAATATATTTTAAAAATGAATGTAAATGTCACACAAATATTTTTTTGACTTATTTATTCTAGCTCTCATACACTGCACAAAGAGAATGAGGTTATTTTTCATGCCATTTGACACCATAAGAAGTTTTACATAGAAAATCTTATAGCTCAAGGAATAACAACGCCCAATAGTTTAAATATCAAATATAACTATGAATAATTTAGAGAGACTTTTAGATGTCAACTCTAATTAAAAAAGGCAAAATAGTCTTATTCGGGGGCTGATTTAGGATATTGGATGAGAGTTTTGTAGGAACTCAGGAATTTTTGTGTGAATTATATATCTGTATTGAAAAATTCAATAAAAATATATAAGAAATATGATTTTTGACATATTAACAAAATATGTTAGTTTGTCCAACGATACAAAAGGAACCTTAGTTTGTCCAACGATACAAAAGGAACCTTTCAAGCCTTCCTTGGTCAACATAAAAAATTTATTTTATCTCTTTTTATTTTTCAATTTGACATAAATGAAAACTCACAAACTTCAAATTCTGAATCCATCTTTGCTCCTATCATAATCTTTTTACGATTGACAATAAATTTGTTAAGAAAAATACTATGCAGAAACTACAACAAGGGAAACATAATATTATAAAGGGAAAAGGGTCAAAAATACCCTTAAACTATGTGAAATTGAACAAAACTGTTACACCCCGTAAGATTCCCGGCATCTAGATGGCCTATTCGCACGTGGGTTAAGCATATTTGAAAGCCATACGTGCTAGAAAAAGGTCCGGGGAAAGATCGGACAAGCGCCAAGTCGGCACGTCGCAAGGCAAAATGCGACTTATAAATTGCATCCCGGGAATGCAACTTATAAATCGCATTCCAGGAATGCGACTTATAAATCGCATTCCCTGAATGCGATTTATAGTGTCCATTATATATATGCCCCACTTCG
>JACEIK010015616.1:0-18259 GCA_018107945.1 Datura stramonium | reverse complement strand
TAGAGACTTGATTACAGATTCACATAATTGCAATCACTTTATTAAATATCTATAAATTTAATAATGAAAATATTAACTTTAAATGAACTTTAAATTTTGAATCTGGTTCTGAATTTATCTAAATGTTTATTGAACTGAGGTTATTAATGAGTATTATTTCTTTTGATGAAACTAATATTTTTTTTTAAAAAAAAAATCTTGTTGGTTTTCTTTATGAGAATAATAGTACTAGTAATATATTCTTTTTCAAAATTGGACGTCCTATTTATATATGATACTTTATCTAGAGTATGATTTACTTAGAGACTTGATTACGCATTCACATAATTGCAATCACTTTATTAAATATCTATAAATTTAATAATGAAAATATTAACTTTAAATGAACTTTGGGACTTTGAATCGGGTTCAATTTATCTAAATGTTTATTGAACCGAGGTTAATGAGTATTATTTCTTTTTGATGAAACTAATATTTTTTTTTTAAAAAATCTTGTTGGTTTTCTTTATGAGAATAATAGTACTAGTAATATATTTTTCAAAATTGGACGTCCTATTTATATTATTAATAACAGGAACAATCAATAATAGATAAGGACATGCTTGTAGAGAAATTACTAAAATTAAACTATTATATCATTGTCATAATTATTTTGTGAAATAATCAAGAAGTGAGCTAGATCATGCTAAAGTTATTTTTAAAGTAATTAGTAAACTACAAATTTAAGGCATAGAATCAACTACATCATCACGCCCTTACGAGTGCGAATTCTTTTCTAAAACTATGTAAATTCAAGATCCGCAGGCACTTAGCCGCTGTTTTTTTTAATGCATGTGACTTGCTAACTTTGAAAATAAAGTATGCAGTGGATCACTTCTATTATATTATTATGCAATCTCTTAATTCTCAAATACAGAACACTAATTTTGATAATAGAAAGTAGAACCTCGAGTACGATCAATTATTAAAGAGTCTATTAATTATTAGTTATTTAGCAATAAATTAACAAAGAATCTCATATATAATTAATCTTTTTTTATTAATATTAGTGATTTTTTCTTGAAGTGTTATTTATTACCTTTAGATGTTTCAAATAAAATGTTTCCAAAGAATAAACTTAAACTAAAAAAAAATAAACTAGTGATATAACTTCTATCTACAAACAGTAAAAAATTCATCGCTAATTCTATTTTAAGATAATTATGAAATAAAAGTCTACAAATTATCAGCTATTTAATAAATTAATGTCAACTTTCATAACTAGTTTAATTTTTAAAATTTAAAACATAAATATATTACTTGCCGCTTGTCTAGCTATATACAAGATCTTCATTTTCATTCACCTGAGGCAGCACTAGTCAAAGAAGGAGACCTTTTTTATTTTAAACTGTACTAATAAGTACATAACGATACATAAATTGTAATGATTGAGAAAATATTTAGCTTATTAATCATACACCTTAAATAATTGTTTGTTGCATGTTAGAAAATTCTTTTTTTAAGTATCCAAATATAATATAACGAAAGCATCATAAATGGAATAGTTTTATACACACAAAAAAATATTAATAAGCAAAAGTATAAAGTTGAAAATCATGCATACTAAAAAGAAAACCAAATTTTATTTCAACATTCAGTAATTTCACTTTGTTTATTAATATTGATTTGATATATTCTAAAAAAAATAAAAAAAATAAAAAAAATAAAAAAAATAAAAAAAATAAAGATATTAATTAACCTTAAGATCACAACTATGTGATGACCAATTAAGATATTGATCCATCACCCTTCATTAGTGAATATTCTTATTTTCCTTTAGGTGGAGATGGAATCGTGGATGCATGAATGACCATGAATAATAAGGAAATTTAAGATGAAACCGCCACTCGGTACCTGAGGATGCACAAATGTCCATGGATGAGGATTAAAACCACGCGTACACGGAGGATGAACAAATGGCCATGGGCGTGTACATAGATGGAATCTAAAACCACCATGGAAACCACCACTTGTCCCCTTACCTTGTGTGAAGCAAAAGACTTTCTCGTTGAGGATATCGAATCGTATTCCTCACTAAGCAACACATATGCTGACAAGTAGGAAAACAAACAACAAAACAAACAATAAATTTTTTTCCATGATTAATAGAAATGAAGAATAATTCAGGTTTTAAGATAAAATATGAAGCTTGGTGTAGTAGGATATTTAAAGGGTTAATTTATTTTGGCTTAGAGAGTTTTTAATGAATGAGTATAAACATGTCACTTATATATTAACAAAACAAATTAATTATTTGGGAGATGAAATTTCAAGAGTATTTTCTGAGGTGACAACATAACTACTTATGCTATTATGTAGCTCCATTATGTTTTTAGAGAAAACAAATATAACGTAATAATAATAATAATTTTCACATGAAATTAATCGACAAACATCCACTAATTTTTTATTAAAATAAATTTTAATTGTTTTCATGCATATTTGCGTTAAAAGTAACATATCAAAATACGCTTTCTCAGTTTTTATTTATAAAAATTTAATAATTTTTTATTACAAAAATCAATGGAGTTCCTTCATTTTAGTATGTCTATTTTTCGCCCTTTTGTTAGTTCTTAATATAGTTTTTGAATTATCTTGATCCAATTTACTGGGTCAAAGAATAAAAATATATGTTTTGACTAATCGAATATAATTTTATAAGTAAATAAATATCAAAAAGTTGAACATTTTCATTTTGAAGTTAGATAACTAAAAGATGGGACTTTATCTAGATGCAAATTTAGCAACTTGATTAAGCATTAACATAGTTTTGATAGCTTTTGCTTCAAATACTTATAATTATTTAATCATATATTTAATTTTTATAGTATTAATTTAATATCATTGGAGAAATTACAAATTCCCAGATTTTAAATCAGTTTCTGAATTTACATAAACGCTTATTGAATTAAGGTGATTAGTAAATACTATTTCATCTATTAAAACTAATATTTTTTAAAAAATTTAATCTTTTCATTCTCTTTGAGAGAATACATAAGTACTAGTAATCTTTCTTCAAAAATTGAAACTCATTACTTCATTACTAATACCAAGATTAATCTATAATGGATAATGACAAGCTTATAGAGAAAATAATAATATTATAGTTGAGCATAAGTCTATTTATCTCTTTTTATTTTTGTGTGTGTGTGGGGGGAGGGGAAGGCCCTATCTCTTTTTGATTTTCTAAAACAACAACAATTTTTATTAGTAATTTTTTTGCTCTTTTATAAAGCTATTTATCTACACACATGAGATAAAATATTAATTTAATCAATCATTCAAAATAAACAGGAAAAAATAATTATTGTAGTTGATCAAACAAGGGCACCACTATTGCTTTTAAATTTGCAGAGGAGTACTGGTTTGGTTCACTTGGACAACTTCAATAATTGTTTGACAAAATTTAAAAAGTTGTAATAGTTGCTTAGATATTTCAAGGACAAAGGCTCAAAGAATATTAATTGGCTGTTTGATTTTTTTTCAATATCTAAGAAAAAGTTGTTACAATAGCTCAACAGATTGTTACAAAATCTCAATAGTTATTTTGTTATGAACAATGTAAAGAAAGAATAAGAATATTGTAGAGAAAGAGAGAAGGAGAGAAGCTCTTATTTTTCTACGGGATTTAAATACAATGAATGGCAACTCTATTTATAATTTTAGATAATTTCTCCTAACTTTTTCAAAAACATAAACTTTCACTATAATATAAACACATGTATCCACTACAATACAAATACCTTTATAGACATTCACTATAATACAAAATATAATCTTATAACACTCCCTTGAATGTCTATTTGATAGATAATGTGTCTCATTAAAACCTTACTAGAAAACCTGGAAAAATCTAGTGAAGGAAAAGAGTACACATATCTAATAAACGGCATTTTTGGCCGCTCAATTAAAAACCCATATGAAACCCAATGGGACAAAAACCTCGCAAGGGAAAAGAGTACATCGCATATTAACCCCCAACGAGAACATCCTTGAATTCGGCATCCCGATCTTCCCTTAATTCATCTTCTTGAAAGTTACAAATTATAGAGATTTGGTGATTAAATCAGCCACATTGTCACTTTAACGAATTTGTTGCACATTGATATCACCATTCTTTTGGAGCTCATGTGTGTAGAAAAAATTTGGCGAGATGTGCTTTATTCTATCTCCTTTTGCGAATCCTCCTTAGTTGTGCCATACATGCAAGACATCTTCATACAAAATCAGGCATCTTGTCCATTAGCTCAAAAACCATATTTTTCTCTAATGCAGGTGTATCACTGACTTTACCCACATACATTATCTAGCTGTTTCATAATAGCTATTATCTCAAAGATGATTTGATGAAATAGCTACTTAGAGATTCGTTTGTAGATCTCCAAGATATGGCAAACACTTCCACATATGAACACGAGCGCTTGAGATCGAGCTGTGTGGTCGATAAATACCCAAAGATCAAGATAACCAACAAGATTCTGACTTGCTAACAAATTAACCGAAAGCCTATATCAGATCTTGTAAAGTTAGCAAAATACATTAGTGCATCAATCACACTAAGATATGGTACTTCAGACCAAAGATTTCCTCATTCTTTCGAGATCAAACAAATTATCATTCACATCAAGTGATTGAATAACCATCGGCTATTTAATGAATGTGATTCATCCATATAAAATCGTTTACAAACCTTCTTAAGATAGGCGTATCGTTGTATAAAGATATTGTCTGCTAAATGTTCAATTTGGCACTAAGACAAAATTGTCTTTCCCAAATCTGCCTCAAATTCTTTCTTTTAGATTATCAATTGCCTTTTGAAGCTCACATGGAGTTGCAATGAGGTTTATGTCATTAGCATAAATAACAAGTACAACAAACTCCGATGTTATTTTCTTATTCGCTTTCCTCATATAAGAATTATGAAGTTAAGTTTGCAAAAACTTGTAAATGTTTCGTGCATTTTGAATCCTTCATGATTATCATATAAATTTTATCAAGTGATAACATTCATTAGTATTTAAATGCGTGACATCTTCTAGTGTCTAGACTACAGGTCCAATAAGCTTTACGCTTATCAATACGCATCATTTCACTTGATGATTATTTCTACATCAACATGGCTTACTAGACGTAGAATTCGATCCTCACAATCTTTTACAATATTGCGCGCTATATTGTATCAAAGATATCAGTCGACGTATATCATTTATAATTGGCTTGCAATTGGACATAACTCATTGAGATCTCATCACTTTTAATGTATTTCTTAGGTACCTAAACCTCTCATGAGGTTTCATGAAGTGTTATGTCGTAGGCTCAAAAGCTCATTGCCTCCTTATTATGATTATTTGTTCCATTTCTTTTTCCAAAGATTATTGCAAAGGAAATCGATCGATCTACAAATGTTTCATGCATACGTAGACTCGGGTCCCAGGACATAAATTTAATAAAAGCTTTTTGGCATCAAGTATGAAACTAGTTTTAGGTCAATAAATGCTTCTGTGACATTTGACTTGAATTATTTTGAATGAGATTCATACTAATAATAATTCACAATATATTTCTAAGTCGCTTATTTTCTCTCCCTCATGTTAGAAAACTAACATGCATCCCCGATCTTCTTTGGGGAATTCATCTATGTGTATCATGATAGATTCATTAATCATATATTACACATCAAAGTTATTAGATGAAAATATTGTCTCTAATTAGAACCAATCGAGGAATGAGGATTAATCATAATTTATTGGCCGCATACAAGTGTTATTGTATGTAATATCATATGATGTAATCAACTCATTAAGTTTTGTTCTCATAAGCAATGTTTTAACTATTTATCGGAGACATTTAATGTCAAACCAACTTATATATAAATAACATTATCAAGATAAATTGTCTTGATTACACAATCTGAAAATTATACTTTAACTCAATTAATGTTGAGTAAGCATCTTTGTCAATGTCAAACTACAAGTTGACAATAATCACACATGTGACCATCTTACATACATCTACTTAAGATATCACATGGCTGGTGAATGACCCATATTCACCTTTTACACTTTTCAACTTAGAGATTTAGTCCCATCATTAGTCAGGTATAATCAACTTGTCATGAGAACAAACAATATAAAGATTTCTTAAGAATCTTTTAGTTCTTCAACATATATATTGCAATATTCAATTAACACATCATATCGTAGAGATCAAAATGGTCATGTCAACTGATAATAATCCGCATCAGTAAAACTTCTTTTAAAGCTTACCATGACACGGTTATCATTATAGCAAATTTCGATTTACTTGTCATGAATTTCACATTAATAAACTTCTGATTTACTATAGCATGTAATTTCATCATGCGTATATTTATAGTACAACTGGATAACCTTTCCATGGTACTTTGGAGATATTTAATCTTCCAATCATTTGTAGTCTCAATATGATAACCATTTTTATTGTTGGTAAACTTCAAGTTTACTACAATTTGTGTTTTAATCATAACAACTTTGTACTACAATATGGGATGAATGATATAATAATAAATAAACTCTTCGGGAGCTTTCAATTTATTTTTCATAATATTATTTGGACACTACCGGTGTCATGATTCTTGTTGACAAACAATCACGCTTCATGCACCTTGATCATTAATTCTTACACTATCTAATATTGCTTAATACTCTCCGGTATCATGAAAGAAAATTCGCATACTAAGTGTCAAGAAGTAAATAGTAAATATTGAGTTCTAAACTTTATTATTTCAAACTTTTACCGCTTCGAGAGTAGACAGGAAGTTTTACTACTCAGGAGTAAATTGTAAGACAAGAGTAAATTGCAAGATTTACTTTTGAAGAGTCTTACTACTTCAGAATAGTTGTTTAATTCTTACTACTTCAGGATTAAATTTCATATTTACTACTTTGAAAGTAAATTTCCGCATTTACTACTTTGAGTAAATTTCAAGAGATTTTATTAAGTAGTGTCACATTCACTTCGGGACTAGATCCGTATTTATCTATATTTGTAACATTTATCAAAAGTTCTCAATTTCTCATTCTTCTAAATGGAACATGATCATCTAAATATGTCTTAACTACAAGGTATGATAGCTTAAAACCTTTTTAAGATATTGCTAGGAGCAAATCGAGATATGCATATATCGTAGATGATTTCTCTTACATATTTTCAACTTAGAAACAATTTTGAAATGTTGATGAGCTATACTAATGAATGTACTTATAGTCTTGATGGATCCAATCATATTGTGCCATCGCGTATGGACCATCTTCAAGTGGTCATATCTTTCTTTTTTTCAGCTATTCCACAAAACAAAAGTGATCCTTAATCGTGAGATATTCAGCTTAATAATTTTACTACATGATGAGCAAGAATATCATAGCCTTAGCACGATCTTGATTTGATGCTTTGTTTTCACTTTTAATAGTGTCTCCAAGACCCATTGTGATCCATATTTTTATAAGTTTATGTATAATTACATGCTAAAAATATTATCACTTCTAGTGACTATATATATATATTTGCTCTACGGAACAAAATATAGCTTCATAATGTTTGCTCCTTCCGAATAATTATGAGGCATGAATTGCCAAGGAATCAATAAGTCGTTCTCGTATCCATAAACAAAATCGATATTCTTATTAGTAATGACATAAATATCAAGACATACTAACCTTCATTTTTTCAAAGAAACTTATATTTTCACTGCGAGTGCTCAAGGCAAACACTCGTACGATAATACGTTATGAAATAATAAAAGAAAAAGACAAGAATATTGTAGAGAAAGAGAGAAGGAGAAGTTCTTACTTCTCTTGATGGGATGAAATACACGAAGGAGAACCCTATTTATAGGGATAATTTCTCCAAATTTTCTCCAAAACATGTGATTTCACTATAATATAAACAGATGTATCCACTACAATACAAATACCTTATAGATATTCACTATAATACAAATATGTTTATAACATATTTTATTTTATTCAATATATGAGGAATTAAAGTTGTTGCAACAACTTCAAGAGTTGTTTGAAAAATTATTCAACATTGAATTTCATAATTTCAATAATTGTTTGACAAAGTAAAATACACCAAATATTGATTTTTTCAATAGATGTGAAGAGTTGTTGCCACAACTTCAATAATTTTATGAGAAATCAAAAGTTTAATAGCTTATTGCAACAAATTTATAATTTGTTGACACAACACCTAGGTACTTTTATGTTGTCGACCAATTTACTCAATTACATATATTGTTATGTAGCTCCATTAAGTTTTTTAAAAAAATAAAATATAACAAATAATAATATATTTTCATGCGAGATTAACCGACTAAAATCCACCGATTTTTTAAAAAATATATTTTATAGTTTTCATTCATTTTCACATATAAACTAAATCCAACGAAAGACGCGATGTTCTTTAAAGAAATTCATTGAAACCTCCGTGCCCATTTTTCACATTTTTAAATAATGGGTAGTATAGTTCTAAAAGTACTGACAATGTATTTTTTATTAAAAAATATATATTTATTTATTTTGACTAATCTTCGAAGAAAAACTATGTTTAATTAAATATTACAAAATCTAAAATTAAATTTTATCAATAATTCAATAACAAAATTTCAGCTTTTCCATTTTGAAATTGGGTAATTAAAAAGGATGATACTTTATCTAGAGGCATTTACTTAGAGACTTGATTACGTATCTACATAACTACAATCTCTTTAATCAAATATCTATAAATTCTAATCATGAAAATATTAACTTTAAATTATGGTACAAATTCAAGGAACTTTAAATTTTGAATCTGGCCCGAATTTATCTAAACGTTTATTGAACTGAGAGGTTGTTACTGGGGCATTGTTTCTTTTGATGAAACTAATATTGTTTTTTTCTTTAAAAAAATATTCTCGTTGGTTTTCTTTATAACCAAGTAGTACTAGTAATATATTCTTTTTCAAAATTGGACATCCTATTTCTACTATTGATACCAGGTGAGCAATCAAGAATATATAAGGACAAGCTTGTAGAGAAATTACTAAAATTAAACTATTATATTAGTGTCATAATTATTTTGTGAAATAACCAAGAAGTGAGCTAGATCATGCTAAATTTATTTTTGTGTGACCTATAAACTATGAATTTGAGGCATAGAATCGACTTCATCATCACACCCTTTACAAAACCCCTTTCTCTAAAACTATGTAAATGCAAGAACCAAGCAGTGGCACTTAGTCATTTTTTTTTGTGCGTGTGACTTGGGTTAACTTGAAAACAGTAATGTAGGACCACCATAGCCGAAATTAGCAGTTAGAGGAGATCGTCTCTATTCGGTAAAACTAAAACAAGTAGTCAAGGAAATGCCTCGCCTCTCGAAAGTTGAATTAAATATCATCAAGGAAAGAAAACATCAAGCAAAGTGAAATAAGTAACAATGATCAAGCTTTTCATGAAGCCGAAATTGCTTCCTTGAAAAAGGAATTGTGTAAAGAGAAAAGGAAAAGTTCAGCTTAACTAGCCTTGAATCAAGCTAATAATGACCTTGATCTGATGAAAAATGGAACAAATTCCTAAAGCTTTAATTTGGCTAAATAAACATTTATAGTCGTAGCTCGAACTGCCTTGGCTACAAGAACAAACTCACAAATGAGATCGAAAAGAAAATATGTTGGTTTGCGTAACATAAACTTTGTAGCCATTATGGACATACCGGCCATCTTAGATATGAATGTTTAGCCAGATAAGATCTTGAGAAAAAATGAAAACATTATTAGATAGATTAGAAAAGATTTGATTTTTCAAGTTTTCAAAAGAAAGAGAACCAAATCGTGTGCGTTCCCAATCTAACCTGATTGTGAGTGCATGCCGAAGGAGAAGAACAACAAAAAAAATGGTATTTGACAGCAATGTCTGTTAATGATGTGTAACAAAAACTTTTTCTCTCACTAATGTAAAATTCTCTCAATGGAGGAACTATGTCCTTTGGTGAAGGAAAGAAAGGCACACCAGAAATAGGTAAGATTGATTTGCAAGAAAACGAAGATGAATAAACAAGGAATCACTTTGTTTCCATCTTTTCAACTAAATAGGTAAGTACTCCAGCTTCAATAAAGTGAACTGCTGAAACAAACCTCGAATGTTCCCCTCGTAACCAAGGCAGAATCAAAATTAGAGAACAATCCGAGACAAGGGTAAGTTCTTAATAAGGAATGTAGGAAGGAACATCATTTAACCCTATTCCAGAACACAAAATGACAATCTAGAAGAATTGATTTTGCGTCCTAAAATAACAAAGCTCCCGTCCCCTTAATCTTAATAAGGAAATTCAAACTAGTGGCCTCCATGAGAAACTTTTGTGTCTATTCAAATTTTCTTATCTTATATTTGAGCTCAATACCATTGTGAAGCCTTATAGGACCCAGATTGCACGTCTATAAGAGGAGCTTAAACCAGTTCGAAAGAAACAGTGAATAAATACTGTGAACAAAATCCCTTCCGTGGTCCAAGATAACCAAGAAGAAGACATCGATTATGAAGAAACCCTTTTGCACCGCTTATAAGAATGGGAGGCAATAAGAATGCTGATTTCCTTTATCGCTATTTGAATTCACCCTCTACCAAATGGATGTCAAAAAGGGCATTAAATGGGGAACCTAAGGAAAGAGGGGCCGACATTGTGTTTAGTGTGGATTATGTGCAAGGTTTAAATCTTCTCCAAGATAATCTTACCTGATCAAGTAGCTAAGGGGTATCCTAAAATACTTAAAGCAGAACAAATAATCTATGTTTGTGGTATGCCAAATGAGTGTAATCTTGATTTAGCAGTTATGCGCATGTCGACTACAGGTGTTCCCTTACGTACATGAAAACACTTCGTGTATGACTACTCAAGTTCATGTTTAATTCCATGCTCTATCTACAACCTGAAGCCGAATATGTTGTTGCCGGCTTCTTGTTGTGCATAGTCATTGTGATAAACAACACCGAGGAATTATGGTTAGATACGGGCACTGTGCCTTATCTTCTATGATAACACAAGTGCCATAAATATTGCAAAAATCACAAGATAAGAGGACAAAACACATAGATATCGTATATCACTTCCTAAGGAACAATGTTGAAAAAGATCTTATATGTATGCAATTTTGTAAACCGTGGAATCAAATTGGCCGATATTTCACTAAAGCTCTTGGTAGAGAACAATTTGAGAGAATTAGGATGGAGCTTGCCAATCAAGATTAACTCAACATCTTGTTCATAATCTTTCTTCTTTGGCATTAAACAAAAAACAAACAAACAATAAACTTTTTCCGACTTATGATGGATTTGACGATCACTGAGGAATCATTTTTCATCACCGTCAGATTGCTTTTAATTTTGTTCATTATTACTGTGTTCCCTGTAATTGTACATGACTTAATGGGCTACACTTAATTATGGAAGGGAACGCAATGTATAACTCGTGAGTCATATTCACTTACTTACCATCACTACGAGGTCGTGTTCATTACTTAATTATGTCAAGTCCACATCAAGTCACCAGCCTTTATGCCATTCAATTTTTCCCAGTTTCTCTTTTTTTTTCTCTCTTTCATACGCTGACTTTTCTCTCTCCATCCTCTCATCTACCTCTCTACTCCTTCCACTAAATAGATTCTGAGTCCTCTCAATCTTCACATCTTTTTCTCACATACATGGAAACTACAACCGAGAACAAATTTCCATCAACAAAACCTACTCAAATCCCACCATTACACTGCGGCCAAACCCCACAACCCTACCATGGAAACTCCCACTACCCAACACTCCTTTGACACTCCCGTCGGGTCTATATTCCTTTCTCCATACCATAAAATCCACTCAAACCTAATGGGGAACAGTGGCTCTATTTCACCGATGTTTTCTATGGTAATCAAGCCCTGTGCTTGCTCAAGTTTCTCCAACTTAGTCGACAAACATGGATCCGGCTTCCTCTCCTGTGGATTTTGGCAACCCTCATTACTAATATTAGGGGTACTCATTCTTTGGGATGTGTTACAAGTAGCATCGAGGCGATTTGTTGTTTTTTTATCCTCACTCACCGAGCAGAGTTCTGGGAATCAATGGTTTTTCTTGTCAAAAAAGAACAAATGGTCGTATCTTCCTCCTTACTTAAACCCTTAGAGATTGTTTGAAAGTATTATGGAAAATCTTCCAAAGAACTGATACTTCACATAAGTTTATAAGCACTCCATATACGATTATCATAAGACCTTGTCAGTTTTTGTGATTAAAAAAATCTTGTGCCTCGTCAAGAAAGGGGTGATGTTGCATCTTATCCTGACCTTACTATCATGGGAGTTGTTGGATCTGTAAATTGCTAATAGACTTGTTTAGGTTGATGATCTGCATTTGGTTAAAATTGTCACTAACATCAATCAAAATCATGCTCTTCCCTATGGCTTCCTATTGACTAAGGTGCTTGCTAAGCCGCACAAGTTTGGCTTACTTATTTGGAGTAATTATTCTGTTTACGATGCATTGATTACAGAAATCATGGTTCTCATGAGAAAGATTTGAAGGATCTGAAGGCTGGTGTTCTTTCTGTCGAACAAGCCGACTTTTTCAAGATCGGGCTGATTGAGCGAAATCGAATTACTGCAAGGAAATGCGGATCTTAGGGCTAAATCAAGCTATTCTCAGGAATTGCTTCTCGCCGACATGAAGAACTGTTGTCATTTCTAAGACCCTATCCCCACCGCTCTAATCCCTCCCCTGCTCCTTTTCAAAGCTGTTTCACCCTTTGACCAAGCATTTAGTTTTTCGATCCATCTGTCATGAACTGCGGTTTTTTGGGCGTATGCCTGGGTATTCTTGTTCTGTTATCCCATTTTGTCGGGTCTTATTTTGTCGATGTTGTTACTCGCTGTCTATGGTATCAATGAAATATTAGTTGTCCAATTTTAGTTTTCTTATTATTTATTTTCCTTTACTTCCCCGTTCCTTTTCATTGATGCCAAAAGGGGAAGGTTATTTGATTGTTGGTTTTTGTTAATTGTTGATTAACAATTTTAAAAAATAAAAAATTAAAAATATTTTTATTTGTCATCATTAAAAGGTGGTATTTGTTGGAATAGATTTAATGATATTTGCCGATGATTTAAAATATGCTCTAAAACATTGAAATTAAAAGTTGGTTGAATAATACTTGTTATTTACCATTCGCCTACACCGATTAAAATTGAAAGAGATGGTCGAATAACTTGTGTTATTTAATAATTAGCTACTAACTGTTGTAGATTTCTAGTTCCTTGGATTAATTTGCGTGCAGAAAAGGAACAAAGAGCTAAAATCTACATGGATTCTACAAGGAAATAAATTCTTTTTAATAAGAAAAGAAATAAATCATGAGCTGAAAAGGAAAGGAAATATTTGGTAAGAGATTATTGAAGTCAATAAGGATTCTAAGGAAAGAAATTTTTTCTAAGGAAAGAATTAAAGTGTGGGCCGAAAAGGAAAGGGAATATTTCAACTTAGAAGGAGTCAAACAATATCTTTCAAATAAGGAAAAGGAGTCTTAAAGCCTTTCTCCTAGTTGAGGATAAATTGGTACATTCGGGTACTATAAATAAAGAGGTCACCACGTCCGTAAAAGCATTCACTCACGAAATACTCCTTAGCAAAGTCCATCATTCTTGGGCGTTCAATTGACATTCAAGTTGAAGAGAGTTGACCGTGCTGAGACTCCGTCTCCTAATTCCATAGCAATCTAGGTCTAGGAGTCAACTTGTGGTGAATTTGTGAACTTGTTTTAGTTTCAATTTTGTTTTCGCTCTCTTGTAATGGTGTTAAAGTTCTTCTTGTTAAACTAAGGGTAGTTTATACTGGTTAGAACTTTGTAAGGGCTTAGGCAGCATCCTCGGATTACGAGGCTGTAATCCGAATTTGCCTTGTCTAGTGAAATTGAAATCCTACTAGGGAGTAGGTCATGATTTTTACACTCATTCGAGCATGGGTGGTTTTTCACGTAAGAATTCTCGTCTCTTACTTTACTTTCCGCACTTTATTATTTTCTCGCTGGTTAGTTATCGCTTTTTTAAGGAACAGAGTTCAAGTCCTGCTCCCATCACAAAACTTAATTCAAGAAAAGTTTTAATGAAAAATAAGTGTTCACCCACCACCCTCCCTCTCTCCCTCCCCTCTTAGGTCAAATTCTCAAGTCAGAATAACATATAGTAAGTCCAGAGTAAATGGACCTTGATTAAGTATGTAAGGACCAAGACTGATGAGAACAAACTCCTTTAGAAAGTCTAATCCGCAGTAAGCAAGAAATGAAAGTGAAGCCTGGACTTCCGAGATTGAGTTTGAAGAGATAGGAAACGGGTAAGCAACTTCCTTCTTAATTATACAAGAATGTATCTTTCGTAGATCCACACCGGGCTGCCACTTGAAATTTTGGAACACCTGCATTAAGCTTCTAGCCGCCATTGCATAGTTCTGCTTTCTCTGAAATCACAAGCTGAAAGTGATGTGGTCCTCTGGTGTAAAGGTTTGCAACTCTGCATACAGCACCATCGAGGCGTAGTTGTCCCAATGATTTCTCATCGTGTGTTTAGTGCTTTTGCATAATTATGTATAGATGGTTCAACGATATTGACTTTGTATTTACATTCATGTTGATATGCTAGCGCTAACTTTCGTATATATCATGTTCATGCTTATTTCCACTTAGTAATGCTATGTATGTGTTATGGGTTAGCTTTGGAGTCATTCGTGTTTTTAGGTCCCATGTATCGATACAGATCCTAGCTCTGACGTGTGGAAAAACTTGGTACCAGCCAAGGGTTTGTGTGTCCTAGAGTGTCCGAAAGCCGTGTTAAGTACAGTCTTTTTTCCATGGGTATGAAGCATTCCACACTTATGGGAAAGAGGCTACGAGATGCCTAAAAAGGTAATGGCTAAGAGAATAAGAACATTCGTACAAAAAAGTACACGTTTTTTTTTTTTTTTGTAATGTTAATTGAATCAACTTTTTTCTACACTTATAGTATGTTCTTGCTAGTATATACTACTAATTATTTATATGAACTTTAAGTCACTCTCCGCCAGATATGAGGCTGCCGGAAAACAAACAAAAGGAAAATGTTGATTGGTATTACATGCTAATGGATATTGTAAAGAAAATTTATGTTGTTATTCATAGAAATCTCTGTTAATAATTTTCTTAGAAGACTATAAATCTACTCTAGTATAAAATGTGATCATGCATTTGAAAATAGAACATAAGAATGACCGCAGCAAGTCTTTAATTTGTGGGGAAATGAACATGGGAGACAGTAGAGGTTGTCACATATGTGATCATTACTTTTTGATTTTCAATGTAGCAACAAATCTAACTTAGTACTCCCTCCGTTCCATATTAGTTATCACATTTCATTTTTTGCACGTCTTTAAGAAATTATAAATAAAAGAAATAATTATGAAAAAGTACATCACACAATACGACATTACACTTATATAGCCAAGTTTTTAAGTTTTCTGATAACAAAGTGGGTTACGGATTAAGAGAAAGAAGATCAACACACTCTTCGAATTTGTGGAAGTGAGTTCACTTTTGTATTGATTGAACCGCCTGCTATCCTAACAACTAATAGCTCTCAAAAGCTGGCAGAGCTCACCAACTAACTAATCCAGACTAATCAAATAATAACTAACTGACTAATGAAGGTACAATGAGTGCTTCTCTAGGTACTACTGCAATTACAAATAAAATTCGATGTGAAAAGTCAATGTCAATATCTGATCATTTTATTTTGGTGTCTTTAAAAATTTTTGTACAAATATATAATATAGGCATAGCTGAATTATTTCTCCATTACAAAAATTAGTTTTATGACTTTGACATACTAAATGAAACCTGGATAGCCCAATGTAAAATTGAACTGTGCTATAAATGCAACTGTTGATGAACTATGCTACATGCTAGTACCATTATGTTCGTCAGAGACCAGTGATGTGTGCCTTTAGTTTATAGATTCGCAACTCTGCCTAGGCTACAACATACATTTAAAAAAAAAAAATAGAATTATCTATGAACTTTGTGTAGGAAAGAATAAGAAGAATATGTTAGTTAGACATGCTCAAGTTGTATTAGGCTATTTAAGGCCACTTGATATGACTACAATCATCAATTACATCTCTATTTATACTACTCAAAAAACTAATTGAAAAGCCTTGCACAAATAACTAATGTATCACAAATTCTTAATATTGAAAGACTATATGACATTCTTGAAATAGTAAATCCCCGTAAGCACACACTATAATAAGAGGTAAAATTTGATTGGCAAAGATATTCAATCAACCGGTGATTTTCTTCTCTCCCGATAAAGGTCAAGGATTATCCTTGTAAATGCATTAATTCCAACACTCTCCCTTAATGCATTTGCTTGACAACTCCAATGTGTTCTCGAAGATAGTAAACTTTTGTCAAGGGAGTGCTTTGATGAAAATGTCATGACGTTGTTCTCCTATTTTTTTATTCTTGTGTTGGAGCACTTCTCTCCAACTTTCAATTTCTTATTTGTATTAAAACACTTCTCTCCAACTTTCAATTTCTTATTTGTGTTGGAGCACTTTTCTCCAACTTTCAATTGTTAAAGCACTTCTCTTCAACATTCAATTAATGGAGCACTTCTCTCCAATTTTCAATTTGTTGGAGCACTTCTCTCCAACTTCCTTTTTTTTTTTTTTTTCTGCTGTGTTGGAGCACTTCTCCAACTTCCAATAATTGATGTACTTCTCAAGTTTGCTATGCAATTTCACAAGTATAAATTTTTGCAAAAATACTTTTGAGACTCCTATTTGAATATTTGTCAAAGCTTTTGCATCTTGGCTCCACACTTAGCCTCACATTTTCATCTCGCTCCTAAAAGTTCATCATTGTCTTCTCGTCTTTTCATAGTTTTATTTGCAAATAATAATAGTCTACAAACCTTCGCCTTTCGAGATAATTTCTTATTCTTATCTTCTAGTATTCAAAGGCATTTTCATCAAAAATGAAGTAAGAACAACTAAAGAATCAACACCTTCATTTGTATTAGATGTCATAATTTTTTTTCACGTAACCCCGCATTAAGAACGAAACCACTGTGATACCAATTTGTAGGAAAAAAAATAGGAAAAGAATATATTTCTTAGAGAATACTCAAGTTGTACAGTTACTTAAGACCACTTGATATGATTACAATCATCAATTGAAATCTCTATTTATACTACTCAAAAACCAATTCAAAAGTCTGCACAAATAACTAGATACATGTATCACAATCTCCTATTATTGAAAACTAAATACATTCTTGAAATAATATGACTCCTAGAAAACCATAAAGAAACACTTCATCCCCAATAGTTTTTTGATAATTTATTGCTACATATGATTGAAATAGATTTTGTGTTTAGCTATAGATTTTGTCCATTGTTAATTCTTTTTTAGTATTTGATCGAAAGCACCCGACATGCTTACAAGCCTCGCATCTTTATTTCTTAAAGAATGATATTATATTGATGTCCAAGTCAACTTGCACAATGATGATTATGAGCGAGATTGTGTGCATGCACCTCGATTATATCTCTACGTGATGTGTCGCAGCCTTCACACGAATAGGGTATCTAACTAAGAAATCACCCGGGTAGTTCTACCTTCTTGTCGTGGTTCGCTACAGTGATGACTCAATAAGATTGCGCTCAGAAATAAACTTCAAAGAGACTCTAATTATTTTTTTTTTAAAGAAAATATCAAAAGATATATTTTATTTAAAGTCTACTTTTAATTTTTTTAGATGTGAAGCTATTAATTATTATTTTATAATCAATTTGTACTAACGATTCTTTTTCAAGGATAGATTATCATATTTATATCTTATGAAGTAAGAATATCAAAAATGCAATGCAATATAAAGTTAGAATAATAAAATTTGACTCAAAAATTTGATAAATTGATATAATAATATCAAAATAATTTTGTGTTGCTTCAATATAATTATAGCTTGTCGTAATGCTTAACATCATAAAGAAAACACCAAAAAGCAAATTTTAATTTTCATAAGCACATAATAATAGGTTTAGCAAAAATACAAAAGATTTGACAGTTTGAAAAACTTCAGAATATTCAATAACGATTCAAAAAAATAAAGAAAGAGAATGAAACGTGCAAATAT
>JACEIK010015614.1:0-18267 GCA_018107945.1 Datura stramonium | reverse complement strand
GTATAAAGGCATGAACTGAGTGATCACAAAAGTCTGGGGCCAATCAGGCCAAGTAATACTGTAACCTACGCTGGCAACGTAGTTCTGGGAACCTGGGTGCACTTGAACCCCAACCTGCTTGATGCTAAGTTATACTCCCACTAAAAAACCTAAACTAAACTACTAAGATGATAGCTCGAAACTGGGATCCAAGTCTAGTCAAGGATGTATAACTGCATGTTCCCTAAGAGTCTTATTGGACCAGATTCTGAAACTGGGTTCTAGACTTGTCAGAGCTGCTTATCTGGAAGCGTTGTACCGTCTAAGAACAAGTTGTAACTGAACTGGGGTCCTGGGACTGGTCAGAGCTATATAACTAGAATGTCATGACCGCCTAATGGACCAAATAACTATAATATGAGTCTGATTCTGATAACAGAGAGACACCACTAACACCTCGAGAAAAGGCTGACGTCAAACTGATCAGTTGATAAATTTTCTGAAAGTTCTGAAGGGATTCTACGTTCTAACGGGTCTGAACTACTAGCAACTAAAGAGAACTCAACTTATTCCCACCACACGGGAATTTCATAATATGGCGAAAATTCAAGAATTAAAGAAATCTCATCCGACAAGGCTAAAATCGTTCTTATCAATAGAATAGTTGCACAACATATATATAGTAAGAATTTCTAGGAAATTCAGCCCAAAACATTCTTCATTCACTAGATGGAATTTAATTAGCAAAAGTCATTACTTGAAAGTTAGGGCTTAAATTCACTTCTTGTACGAACATTGAAAAACTAATTAGGAACTGATGAAGATAATATGAACAACCAACATGGATATTATTTCAGACGAAATTAACGAAAAATAGCAAGGAATTCATTCGTATTTGAAAGCTCAGGGCTAAAACTTATAAGGGAGTTATGGGAGGATTTTGGGGGACACAAAGGAAGGATAATTCCCTTGTTTAATTCCCACATACCTGACTAAACTTCACCCAAAGAAGGGGACTTGAACAGTTGCAATAGATGAGAACGCTAAGCTTGCTCGAGAGTTTCTTGAGAGGATTTTCAATAAGTTTCCTGAGAATAAACATGAGAATGAGGGAGGAACAATCCAAACCCCCTAATAAGTCTGAATTTACATTCAAAATGACGTAGTTTAGAGCTTAGGAGAATAGGAAATTACTAAATATCCCTTAGAAATTCTCTGGAAAAAACTGTTAGGTGCCCCTAACGGGTGACCTAACGGGTCGTGGTGACTGACCACGACTCGTGGTCACTCCCGTTAGGTACACTGCCTGGGATCCTCAGTAGATCACCACGAGGGACCTAACAAGTCATGGTCTATGACCACGACTCGTGGTCACCAATCGTGAACCACACTGTATAATTCTGGAGATTTAATGTTAAGTCCAGTAACGAGTCAATGAGTCATCAACACAGATGACGACTCGTTGCACCCACTCGTCAAGTACACTGGTCAACTAAATATATTCCCAACTCAAGCCTGACCATGAGTGACTTAACAGGTCGTGGTTAGTGACCACAACTCGTGATATACCTCGTTGGGTGCACTGCTTCTCATTTTCAAAACTTACTCCTTCTTCTCACGACTGACCTAACGAGTCGTTGGATCTCATAACAACTCGTTAGGTGGGTCGTCCTGAAGCATTTTTGTAGCTTTTCTGGATTTTCTAATTTAAGTCCCGGAATTAGATTTTGAGTTTCCGGGGCATTACAATATCTCCCCCTTGTAAACATTCGTCCTTGAATGTTAGAAACACATAGGAAGCAGAAAAATAGCAAATAAAATTTCCAAATACTGCTCATTTAACTCCAAACTGCTGGAATGACTACCTCAGTTTCAAAATACATAATTGAACTGAGTTTACTTTCATACATACATTCAAAAACATAGAAGACTCTCGAACATCTGAACTGAGTCATGAAAACTAAACTGAGTTCTAGGGTCATAACTAATATCTCAAGCTGTACTGGAGCCGGTAGGGAACAAGTGTGGGTATTTGGCCATCATATCTGTTTCGGCCTCCCATGTAGCTCCCTCAACCTGCCGATTTCTCCATAAGACTTTGACTGAAGCTATTTCCTTGTTTCTCAGCATACGCACCTGATTGTCAAGGATCTGGACTGGTACTTCCTCATATGAGAAACTATCTTTTATTACTACATTGTCCAATGGCACAACTGAGGTTGGATCTCCGATGCACTTCTTCAAAAGTGACACATGGGAAACTGGGTGCACAGCTTCTAGTTCCGAAGGTAACTCTAGCTCCTAGGCTACATGCCGATACGCCTCAAAATTCTATAAGGTCCCACATACCTTGGACTAAGCTTCCCCTTCTTTCCAAACCTCATCACCCCTTTCATGGCTGAAATTTTCAGGTATACCCAGTCATCAACTGCAAACTCCAACTCTCTTCTCCGCACATTGGCATAAGATTTCTGGCGACTCTGAGCTATTTTCAACCTTTCTCGGATGAGCTTAACTTTATGCATTGCCTCGTGAATCGAGTCTGGCCCTATCAAGGTAGCTTCACCAACTTCAAACAACCCTATAGTAGATCTACACCTTCTACCATGCAATGCTTCAAATGAGGCCATCTGGATACTAGAATGGTAGTTGTTGTATGCAAACTCGATAAGAGGCAGATGGCCATCCCAATCACCCTCAAAATCGATTGTGCATGCTCTTAGCATATCTTCTAGAGTATGAATAGTCCACTCAGCTTTCCCATCTGTCTGCAGGTGAAAAGCTATACTGAGCTTGACCTGATTGCCAAGTCCCTTCTGAAAAGACTTCCAGAAATGAGAGGTGAACTGGGTACCCCTGTCTGAACTAATGGCCAATGGCACCCCATGAAGTCTAACCGGCTCCCAGATATAAAGTTTAGCATAGTCCTTAGCTGAATCTGTGGTTTTGACTGGGAGGAAATGTGCTGACTTAGTCATCCGATCTACTACTACCCAGATTGAGTCATGTTGCCGACAAGTCCGAGGTAGACCCGTAATGAAGTGTATGTGTACTTCTAACCACTTTCATGTGGGTAGGCTGATATCCTGGGTCATACCTCCTAGCATCTGGTGCTCTACCTTGACTTGCTGGCAGTTCGGGCACTTAGTTACAAATTTAGCAATGTCTCTTTTCATGCCATTCCACCAGTAAATATCCCTTAAATCGCGGTACATTTTGGTAGCACTGGGGTGAATGGTGTATCTCGAGTTATGTGCCTCAGCCAGTATCTGCTGTCTCAACTCACCAACATTCGGGACACACAACCTGCCCTGGTAACGAAGCACCCCATCTCCCCCTTGGGAGAAAGCCTCATCCTCCTTTCTGAGAACTGCTTCTTTAAGTTTAAGTAGGACTGGATGTTCATCTTGTCTGGACTTAACTTCAACTACTAAGGATAGATTCAACCCGTTTTTCATTACCACACCACCTTCAGTTGAATCCACCAACTGCACCCCTAACCGAGCTAACCTGTGAACTTCTTTTGCTAGCTCCCTCTTGTCTTCCTCAATGTGAGCTACACATCCCATAGACCGTCTACTTAGGGCGTCAGCCACTACATTGGCCCTATCCAGGTGGTATAGCACACTCATGTCATAATCCTTTAGCAGCTCCAACCATCGTCTCTAAAGCAGGTTTAGGTCCTTCAAGCTGAACACATACTGAAGGCTCTTATGATCCGTGAACACATCCACGTGAGCCCCGTACAAGTAGTGTATCCATATTTTTAACGTGAATACCGCCGCTGCCAACTCCAAGTCATGATTTGGATAATTTTTCTCATGAGCCATAAGCTGTCTAGAGGCGTAAGCTATCACTTTGCCCCGCTGCATCAGAACGCAGCCGAGTCCAACCCTGGAAGCGTCACAATAAACAACCAATCCATTTGTTCCTTCTGGCAAGGTCAAAACTTGAGCAGTAGTGAGTCGAGTCTTCAACTCCTGAAAACTCTTCTCACACTCGTCCGACTACTAGAATTTCACCTTCTTCTGGGTTAACTTGGTCAGAGGAGATGCTATGGAGGAGAAACCTTCCACAAACCGTCGGTAATAACCCGCTAAGCCCAGGAACCTCCTGATTTCAGTGGGAGAGGTAGGTCTGGGCCAATCTTTCACTTCTGCAATTTTGTGAGGATCTACCTGTATCCCCTCACCTGAGATCACATGACCCAAGAAAGTCACGAACTTCAACCAGAATTCACACTTGCTGAAATTGGTGAATAACTGGCGATCTCTGAGGGTCTGTAATGCTAACCTTAGGTGATTGGCATGCTCTTCCTCATTTTTGGAGTACACCAGAATATCATTGATAAATACAAAGATGAACATATCTAGTTACTGCTTGAAGACCCTATTCATCAAATCCATGAAGGCTGCTTGGGCATTTGTGAGTCCAAAGGACATCACCACAAACTCGTAATGACCTTACCGAATTCTGAATGCTATTTTCGGCATGCCACACTCTCTGACCTTTAACTAATGGTATCCTAACTTGAGATCGATCTTGGAGAAACAACTGGCTCCCTGAAGTTGGTCGAATAGGTCATTAATTCTAGGTAGGGGACATCTGTTCTTAACTGTGACCTTGTTCAGCTGGCGTTAATCTATGCACATTCTGAGGGTACCGTCTTTCTTTCACACGAATAGAACTGGAGCACCCCAGGGAGAGATATTGGGTCTAATAAAACCCTTGTCAAGAAGGTCTTTTAGCTGCTCCTTCAACTCCTTAAGCTCAGCTGGAGCCATTCTGTTAGGAGGGATGGAGATAGGTTGAGTATTTTGGAGGAGATCTATTCCGAAGTCTATTTCCTGTTCAAGGGGAACTCCGGGAAGATCCTCAGGAAAAATATCTGGGAACTCATTGACTACTGGAACTGACTGGATAGTTGGGATCTCAGAGTTGGAATCCTTGACCCGAACTAGATGATATAGACATCCTTTGGAAATGAGTTTCTGGGCCTTAAGGTAGGAAATAAACCTACCCTTAGGCGCTGAACTTAGGCGCTGAACTCTGCCCGACCATTCTAACACCGCTCGTTCGAAACTAAAACTTAAAAATTCTAGTTCTGCAGTCAACTGAGGCATAGCAGGATTAAAATCCAATCCATGCCAAGAATAAGGTCGAAGTCGACCATATCTAGCTCTACATCAGATGGAATAACTTACTCAGACTGAGACTGGGCAAAGCCATACACCCGGCTGTCTCTAACCGACTTCCGCCAACCGGTAGAGACTGAAAATGCCCCCGAGAGGACCTCGACTGATGTTGAACTGGACTGTTACATAGGGAGTCACAACGAAAGAATGGATCCTAGATCTAGAGGGAATACACATCTAGATGGAAGAGACGCACTATACCAGTGCCTACGTCAGGTGAGCTTTCCCGATCTTGACGGAAGATAGAGCATAGAAATGATTTTGGCGCTGACCGCCATTTGTACCTAATGTGTTATCCTACTGGGCTGGTCGACCTGCTAGAATTGATGATGTGGTAGATTGTGATCTCCCTCGCCCTGCTGACGGCCACTCCCTAAGCCTCGTCCAAGTTGTCCACACCTGGGGCAGCCCTCTTATCCTTGAAGGCATTCTCCTAGGTGATTCCTACCACACTTGGGACAACCTGGATACTTGTTTCCGGTACTGTAAGCCTGAGACTGAGTGCCAGATGACCCATCCTCCGATCCTGTGGACCCGAAAGGTTGGGGTGCTGGCTGAACTAGGTGCGGGGATCTGCTGCTATTGTTGTCGCCGTGGGCAAAAACTACCACTGCTAGATCTTTGATGGCCAAAATCTGACTGGCCAGTCCTTGACCTTTTGTTCTTACGCTCCATATCCTTAATTTTTTCATCCTCAATCTGTTGGGCATAGACAATCAAGCTAGAAAGGTCCATGTCCTTAATCAACATCGCGGTCCTGCACTCCTTGAGGACCAGATTAGATACTCCATTAACGAACTTCAGCATGTGAGCCCTTGGCTCGGCTACCATCTCTAGAGCGTACTTTGATAACCTGGTAAACTCCAGAGCATACTCCTCCACTGTCTAGTTGCCCTGTCACAAGTTCATAAACTCTACCATCTTCACCTCTCTCACCCTCCCAAGGGAAAATTCACCCAAGAAGGCTGTGTGAAATTCTTCCCACTCCACTAGTCCTGCTCCAGTAGGCCACCCTTCTTTCAACTGGTCATGCCAGAATTGAGCTACCCCTTTCAGCTGGTAGGCAGAAAAGTCGGCACTCTCGCAGGGACTCGACACCCATAATTCACGTGTGATCTTCCTAATCTCGTCTACAAACCCTTGTGGGTCCTCTCCCACCTTTTGTTCCATGAAAATCTGGAGGGTCTATCCGGGTGAAGTCCTGCACCCTCGCAGCTGCTGCAGACTCATTGGTGTTCATTGGCAATTCACTTGTTGTGGGTTCACCTGGTTGGTGACTGTTTTGGCCAGTAGTTGAATGGTTACCCCGAATTCAGCGGTAGACACCGAATCATCTTGAGGAAGCTATCGGGGATGGTGGGGTAGTTCTGTTGGTACACCCGCCCATCTTCCATTATCACATTTGGGATGTATGGTTCACTGAAATAAAATAGAGCACGAATTATAAGGACTTTTCTGGAATTGAACTTTAACGCCCCATAAAGAGTATGAACAAAGAGAGTTTTCCTAATAAATAATTTCATAGCCTCCTCGTCTTAAGTGTGGCGCACTTCACACCCATGAAAAGGACTCTAGTCGATGCGGCTGGGGACATTCCGAGTGATGCCTAAACCTAGCGCTCTGATACCAAGTTTGTCACGCCCGGTCTACACCCTAGACGTAACACTCGTACTTGAAGCCACAAGTCAACCTTTGGTCTATCATTCACTAGGAATTCTGAGTAAAAAATGCATAGCGGGAGGGAATCCTTGTGAAGCAAATTTATGAAACAATATGACAAATGTTAAGGGGAATCCTTGTAATACCCCGAAAGTGCCTAGGAGTAGACCCGAGCTAAAAGTTGAAACTATTGAAATTGGGAAAAATAGTACAGGACGGGTGACGTAACGACTCGCGATATCAAACCACGGGTCGTTGTATGCAGTCATGTTGAGGGAAGTTTGGGTGGAAGTGGAGATTACGGATAACACAACAACTCTTGCTATAAATAACTAGTCGTTGCTAGCAGGCGTTGGAGGAGGCTGGCTCAACAGATGGGATACAACGGTCGCCCAACGACTCATTGTGAAAAGTTACGACCTCGTGGTTGCCGGTCATTGCTTGGTTTCTAAGATTTATAGTGTATGTGACGAATCAAGACCACGACTCATTTGAAACAACCACGAGTCGTGGTGAGGCTCGTGGTAAGCAGGTTCATATTTTGTGAAGGGAAAAACAACGCTGATGTAATGATCTGTTGGTTGGAAGGAGGAGTCGTCCTGTCCATCCATGATTGGGCGCCGGAGGCAAGTCTCAATAGTGCTGTCACGACCCGAACAAAACCCGGATCATAGACACGGGACAAGGGACCCCAGGGACCCGCCCACTCCATGGATCATGCATACAACTAATCTCATTCAATCAAGCGAAACGAAATCATAAGGATATAGCGGAACATAATCATAAACATAGCATCAATAAATACCAAACATTTACACGGCCGAAAACTACATACTTGTTCGCAAGCCTCTAAAACATGATAATATGGGACAACATCCTAACTAACCCGACTAATGCGGAAACATAAACAACATGAAAGCCTGTAAACAACCTCGGAATATGAGGACTCACCAACGAGCTGAAAAAGCGTAGACTGAGACGGCTTAACGGTGAGGATGAGCCTGAGATCCTGATCAAAGATTCGCGAAACGACATCATAGAAAGTATGCGGTTAGTACGTAGAATGTACTGAGTATGCAAGGTAAGTAAAACGGACATTTTAAAAGTAAAGTAAAACTCATAAATAGACATAGAAGGAGGACATCAAGGCTTACATCAAAATCTTCATAATAATCATAAGGCTTAAGGCTTCCAATTCATTCATAATCATGCATTATCATATTCGTAAATAACTTTATCATAATATAACTTGATCTAATAATATAAATCATAACAATGCATAAAACATGCGGGACCAATGGAGGACTCATCCTAACTGACACCATCATGGTAGAGCCTTTCATGATGCCCCACCGTCTCGCTCAAGTGGCAGTAGCCGACCTCGGCTTGCCGCAGGGTCGTGCATAGGGCATGATATCAAATTTGAGGGGATCATTGTCATATCATCATAATTTTTACAACCCACAGTAGCACGTGGTTAAGTGGAGACATCAGCGCGTAGCCCTTTGAACGCCGGGCTGCTCGGTGCTAGACACAGCCTCTAAAACATACATATAGACTCATACATAAATCATTAACATCATGCATAAAATTCATTGGCTAAGATATAAAATTTATCATCATTGATCCCCTTTTAAAACATGCTTAGCCAAGAATCAAGGCCCTTTTTATCGGCCAGCACCATAAATCGATAAATCATGAAATTTATTCTGTAATTCATAAATCATTCTTCATCATGTGGGAATTGCCCAATACTTCATCATACTCAATTTCTTCAAAATATAATCATAAACATGGGTAACTTTGATTCATGCATTTTCCTAATAAATAAAACTTAAAATAATGAATATTCATCATAAATCATAATTTCTATGAACTTCCAATGGGCAATTTAGATTTAAAAAAGCATATACATGAATCAAAAGGAAATAATATTAAAATCTGCCCATCATGTATATTTACATGAAATAAACTCAATTAAAAAACACACCTGAGAACAGACCAGAGGGCTCGGGTGAGTCGTTTTGTGCATAGGTGGCTGGGATTATTTGGACAAGGATTGCAGACGCCATGCTATATTGGGATATCAATTTTCCTTACATTGTGTTGGCATGCTCAACAGATGGAGTCGGTCTACCAGAGGCAGAAGAGTCCAAGAGGGCCAAGACCGACAGTTACGGGGCTTCAGATTAGGGCAGGGGTGGATGTAAGATCGCCAGTTCTTGTGCGATAACATGTCGTTCACCCATCATCGGCAAGCACGCCAATCTAGATTTAGAGGGATCGAGGAGCAAAGTTTTTAGAGTCGAGAGGCTAGGTAACATACAGATGGAGCGCTTCTTTCCCAGTTTGTGCGGGGTGTGGCAAGAATCACCCAAGGTTCTTAGTTGGTTCGATGCTTTGGGTGGAAACCCGAACACAGACTTAAGCATTGCCTCAGCTAGACCAGGGTCGAAATGTGTTACAGCAGCTAGTTCTGTCGCTCTAGCAGCACGTCCTCCTCTTAACATGGTGCCTCGACTAAAGGGTGGCAGGCGCGATCAGCACCAAAATAGGTTTTATGCTTTAGTATCCCGCCAAGGGCAGGAGGTATCAACAGATGTGGTCACTGGTATTTCAAGTCTTCCGTATTGATGCTTATGCCTTGTTAGGATCTAGGAGCTACTTTGTCTTTTTATGACCCTTATATTGCTAGTAGTTTTGGAGTTAGTTTGAAATCCTCGCCGTAACCATTCTCAGTCTCTACCCCAGTCGGTGAGTCAATTGTAACTAGGCGGGTGTATAGAGGTTGCCCCATTACAGTATTGCATGTCTACCTCCGCAGACTTAGTGGAATTGGATATGACTGACTTTGATTAATTTATCTAGCATGATTGCTGTTTGTAGTTATGCTTCTATTAGTTGTAGGACCCGTGCGGTGGAATTTCGATTTCCAAGTGAGTTAGTTTTGGAGTGGAAGGGTAATTCAGTTGTACCAACTGGTCGGTTTATTTCATATCTTAATGCCAGAAAAATGATTTCTAAGGGCTGCATGTATCACCTAGTTAGGGTTAAGGATGTTGGAGTCCGAGGCCCCGACAATTCAATCAGTTCTGGTGGTCCGTGAGTATCCGGGAGGTTCTTTCCGATGATTTTCTAGGTGTTTCTCCTGAGAGGGAATAGATTTCGGGCATTGATCTCTTACCCAATATGCAGCCTATCTCTATTCCTCCCTATAGGATAGCTTCATCCGAGCTAAAGGATTTGAAGAATCAGTTGAAGTACCTGTTAGATAAGGGCTTATCATACTCAAGCAAGTCTCCATGGGGTGCACCAGTGTTATTTGTCCGGAAAAAGGATGGTTCGCTTTGGATGTGCATTGACTATCAGCAGTTGAACAAGGTCACCATTAAGAATAGGTATCATTTACCCAGGATCGATGATCCGTTTGACCAAACCTTCAGGGTGCCAAGTGTTTCACCAAGATTGATCTTAGGTCCTGCATTTTACTCAGGAGTTCGGGAAAGTGACATCCTGAAACCAGAACTCGATATGGTCACTTCATGAATTTATTGTTATGTCTTTTGGACTAACCAATTCCCCTGCCACTTTCATGGACTTGATTAATAGGTATTCAAGCAATATCTAGACATGCTCGTGATCGTGTTCGTCTTCATGATATCCTTATATACTCGGTGAGGGAGGAGCATGTCGCTCACTTGAGAGTAGTGCTTTAGACCCTCAAGGATCGTCAGTTGTATGCAAATTTCAGCAAGTGTGAATTTTGTTGACCTCAGGGTACTTTTAGGCTGGGTGTGGCATCGAGTGAGGGCATAAAGGCAGATTCTCAAAAATTGAAGCGGTGAAGCATTGGCCCAGAACGGTAAATCCTTCAAAAAATCAAGTTTCTTGGGCCTGGAAGGCTACTACCGAAGATTCATAGAAGGTTTCTCATCAATTGCGGGCACCATTACTTCAGGGTTGACTTAGAAGAAGGTGAAGTTTAACGGTCGAGGCTTGTGAGAAAAGCCTAAAGAGTTGAGACCCGACTCACTTCGGAAGACTGTGTTGACCCTACCTGAGGGTACCAATGGTTTTGTGGTGTATTGTGATGCTTCGGAGAATTGGACTTGGGTGTTTGTTGATGCAACATGGAAATGTGATAGCATATGCCTCTAAGACAGTTGAAGATCCATGAGAAGAATTACCCGACTCATGATCTTGAGTTGGATGCGGTGGTGTTCGCATTGAAGATATGGAGGCATTACTTGTATGGGTCCACGTGGGATGTATTTACGGACCACAAGAGCTTGCAATATGTTTTCACACAGAAAAATTTCAATCTTCGACAAAGGAGGTGGTTGGAGCTACTAAAGTATTACGACATGAGTGTCCTTTACCACCCGGTAAGGCTAATCTGGTAGAGGACGCACTTAGTAGCCTCTTTATGGAGAGTGTGTCCCATGTGGATGAGCGAAAGAAGGAAATGGTGAAAGATGTCCATCGACTTGAAAGGTTGGGGGTTAAAGTTGGTCGACTCGATCGATGGCGGCGTTATTGTGAAAACGGAGTAGGAAGCGTCCTTGGTGGGTTGATGTGAAATATAGGCAAGATGAGGACCCGATTTTGAGGAAATTGAAAAAGTTGTATGGAGTCAAAAAGGTGGAGGTTTTTCCCTCCCAAGGGGAGATGGTGTGCTTAGGTACCTGGTGGTGAGTCATGTGTTCCTGATGTTGATGATTTGAGGAGCTGGATATTGTATGAGGCCCATGGCTCTAGGTATTCTATTCATCCGGTGCCACCAAGATGTATAATGATTTGCGGGAAATATATTGGTGGAACGGCATGAAGAATGATATTGCAGAATTCGTAACCAAGTGCCCAAATTGTCAGCAAGTGAAGGTCGAGCATCAAAGGCCGGGAGGCATACTTCGGGACATTAGCATTCCCATTTTGAAGTGGGAAGAGATTAACATGGATTTCATTATAGGCCTACCTCGTACTCGGCCGACACTATGATCCCGTTTGGGTGGTGGTTGACAAAGTTGACCAAGGCTGCACATTTCCTACCGGTGAAACCAAATATTCAGCAGATGATTATGCCAAGTTGTATATTCAGGAATTGGTTTGCCATGGAGTGCCCTTGTCTATTATTTCAGATCGAGGTACTCGCCTTACCTCCCAGTCAGCGGTCTTCTTCGTAATGGGCCTTGGGACTCAAGTTAAGCTCAAGCAGTCTTTCATCCGCAAAACAGATGTTCAGCAGAACGAACAAACCAGACTCGGAGGACATGTTGAGAGCATGTGTGATGGACTTCAAAGTAGCCGATGATCATTATTTTCCCTTGATCGACTTTATAATAACAGTTATCACTCTAGCATCCAGCTGGCACTATTTGAGGCACTTTATAGGGCGGAGGTATGATGATCGCCCATCAGATGGTTTGAGGTTGGTGAGGCAGCCATGATAGGGCCTGATTCGGTTCACGAGGCTATGGTGAAGATTCAGTTGATAAGGACAGGCTGAAAATCGCGTAGAGTCATCAAAAGTCATATGTTGATGTGAGGAGGAGAGTTGGAGTTCGAGGTGGACGATTGGGTGTTTCCAAGGGTATCTCCCATGAAGGGAGTCGCAAGTGGTTTCGAAATAAAGGAAAACTCAACCCCTGCTATGTTGGTCCCTACCGGGTTATGAGAAGAGTTGGTAAGGTAGCATATGAGTTGGACTTGCCATCATAGTTATCTTCAGTTCATCCCGTCTTTCATGTATCGCTCTTGAAAAAGTGCTTGGGTGATCCAGCCGTAGTAGTTCCGGTGAACAGCGTTGGTGTAAAGGATAGCCTCAGTTATGAGGAAATTCCAGTTGCAATCTTTGATCATTAGGTTCAGAGGTTGAGGAACAAAGAAGTAGCTTCAGTAAAGGAGCTATGGAGAAATTAGCATGTCGAGGGAGCTAGTGGGAAGCCAAAGAGGATATGATGGCTAAATACCCACACCTATTCTCTACTGGCTCAGTTTCGACTTGAGGTATCAGTTATGCTCTATGACTCTATTTAGTTTCAATGTTCAGTTCATGTGTTCAAGTTTCTTTTATGTGTATTGATGTGTATGTGAAGCATGAGATCATATTAGCTATGTGATACGAATCGGAGGTAGTCATTCTGTGAGTTTTCTGTTTTCTGCTTGTTTCCTACATATGAGGACGAATATTCCCAAGGGGGAGATATTGTAATACCCCAAAGTACCTAGGAGTAGACCCGACAACTAAAAGTTGAAAACTGCTGAAATTGGGGAAGATAGCACAGGATGGGCGACGTAATGACTCGTGGTATCAAACCAGGGGTCATTGTATGTAGTCGTGGTGAGGGAAGTCTGGGTGGTAGTGGAAACAATGGATGACACAATGACTCATTGCTATAAACAATGAGTCGTTGTTAGTAGGCGTTGGAGGAGGCTGGGTTCAGAAGATGGGATACAACGGGTCATCCAATGACTCGTTGTGAGAAGTAACGACCCGTGTTATCGGTCGTTGTTTGGTTTCAAAGATTTCCAGTGTATGTGATGAATCAAGGCCACGACTCGTCGGAAGCAACCACGAGTCGTGGTGAGGTTCTTGGTAAGCAGGCTCTAATTTTATGAAGGGACAAACAACGGTCGATGTAACGATCCATTGGTTCGAAGGACAAGTCGTCCCGTCCATCCATGGTTAAGTTTCGGAGGCAAGTCTCAGCAGTGCAAACGACGAGAAACATAACGGGTCCTCGTTGGTTCCATCCGTTGGTTTAATCTGGACAATTTTCAAGGTAGATTCATTAAGACATTTTTGACTTTTCCATGCTATGAGATCCTAAACTACGTCATTTTAGCCTAGGAAAGGTGGGTTTTTTGGTGAATAATTTATTCTAAGTCTTCATTCATGCATGCAAGATATAAAGGGGTGATCAAAGGGTGATTCAAGGTTTTTCACTTCAAATTCTTCCAATTCCTTCTTGGGCATTCAAGGGGGATTAAGAATCAGTTGTTTTCAGCCATGTAAGGCTATCAATGGGTGTTTTCTTTCACACCCATGCCAATTCTCTATAATTTCATGAAAATTCTATCAAATATTTATGGGGTTTTTAAGTAGATTTATATAAAAGCTAATGATTGTTAATGGGCTTTTGATTTTTGAATATTACCATATTCTAAGGGTTTTTTATCAACTTTTATGATTTAAATTATTTACAATGTTGTCAACTTCGATTTCTTTGAATTTAGCCTAATTATGCATGACCCATGATGAATCGATTTATGGTCTACTTTTTCATTAATGGTATTTATGAGCCCAGCATGAATTATGATTTAAAATGTTGATTTAATCAATTACCCATCATGATTTTATTAATTTCAAGCTATATCCATGAGCTACAAGTATGTATGAACTTTATGATTCATGAATTATGTTTTTGGCCGACTCACGGGCCTTTTACATGGCTAGTTCACCTATGTACAAGCATGTTACAATTATCATGATTTAACTAGCACATGAATTCATGTATGATATACTATGAGCACTGTATAAGTTTTGGGAGTAGTATCGAACACCGAGTAGGTTCGGGGCTCAGGTTAAGCCCCAGATCTCATAAACTATGTGCCACCGTAGGTATGTTGGGACCTCCTCTGTGACTGTCCCCAGCCCAAATGGCCCTTTTCATGGTGATATCATGCCTTTGATGGTTCTACCCTTCGCAAGGTACGAACGGCCTCCCGACTAGGTTTACAAGTCGGACTTCATGTGTGCTCATATGAGGTATGTTGGTTAAGAGAATCTCCCACTGTTCCTCATGCTTTATGAAATCTTATGATTATGTATTTTGGCTCAAGTCATGTTAATTTAAGCTTTTAAATTTTCATTTTACTTGCCTTGCATACTCGGTACATTCCACGTACTGACCGCATACTTTCTATGTTGTATCGTTTCATTATACAGGACCTGACTCTTAGGCTCACCCTCCTCAGTAGCTCTTCAGAGTTAAGCATCATCTTAGTTGGTGAATCCTCATGTTCCGAGGGCCATATTTTTAGACTCTATTATTCTCTTTCAGTTTCAGTATTGTAGGGTTAGTTGGGGTATTGTCCCCTCAATTCATCTTCATGATTAGAGGCTTTTCAGACTATCAGTTGTATTCTGCCATCATGTATGGATTATGTATTGTCTTTTCTCTGTTGTGATGCCATGATTTTGTATCTTGATGTTATGCCTTCAACTTATGTGAATGAATTAGATGTATGCTCACGCCATGGGTCAACTTGGGGTCTCTCGGGGCTCCTTGTCCCGTGTCTACGATCCGGGTATACATTCGGGTCGTGACAAACCTTTTGGTATCTTCTCTCTCTCTCTCTAAATATGCATATCTAAATTGCTAGCTAGGGGTGTGTACATTGTAGGTTTGTAAATATGAATGGGTATTGATTAATTGTTCTTGGATTCTAATTGCATGCATAGATCTATTGTTTTCTCTAAGTTTTAATTGTAAAAATTGATGGTTACAAACATGAATTTTCTATACTATTCTTACTTTTATTTGAGAAAGAAAGGTGAGAATTGGGTGGAAAAATCATAGGGAGGAGTTGGAATGTTTATGTGTGGGGTTGAGCAAAAGATAGTCAAAACCCACACTCCCACTCCATTAAAACTTCAAGACTAGAGATAACTTGATTATTCCTCAATCTTTTGTGGTTGATAATTAGAATTTGGCCTTGGGGTTTGAGAAAACCCAAAGGCATAAACATTCTCGTGGTTTAGAAATGATAGAATGTATTTTATCCACTGCTATCTATGTTAATTTTGAATCTGAGGTAATGAAGTAAATCCCATTCTAGTTGTTAGCCTATCAATAGCACACCTCTAGCCATCTCACTTTTGATTGCAACAATCAGAATTCCCCTCACTTAGTTCTAAATTAGAATTTGATATTGTTTTCCTTTCCTCTAATTTTACTTTCCAAATGTTGAACGACAATGCATTTTCTAGTTTAAATTAATTTATAACTTTTGGATTATCAACTTAATTCCTTGTGGGATTCGACCTTGACACCTGTGGGCATATTTGTTTTTCCGATGACCGTTTACACTTTCTCCTAGTGAGGAGTGGATCTGGAAATCATCAATCGCTAGAGGAATTAGCTGCAGTGCTGAGGCTAGGTACCTGCGCCTGTATCATAAAACGGCATAGCACATAGAAATATGTGACCAGTACCTTGAATGCACTAGGTATGTAAGATATAAGCTAAACATAAGAATAATAAAAATACATAATCTGTACTGAATGAATGCTATGACCATATCTGAAAATGTAAATACTGAACAGAAATCTAAAGATCTGACCATACTGTAAGAACAAATATCTGACTGAAGGTCATAAGCAAATCATGAAAATCTGGATGACTGGTATGGACTGAGGACTATGACTGTAATGGACTGTACTGTACTATAGAAGAGCCTATAATTGAAATATAACCACGTGAGATAGACGTGGAGTTCGATATATACACCCCTATCGAAGAGAGCCCACTATACCTTGCCAAGGTATAGTGGCTGAGCTGTATGATCATTGTTGGGGGCCTATTTGGGCTAATAACCTAGGGTGGCACGTAGTTCTGGAAATCTGGGTGCGTTGAACCCTAGCATGCTCGGTGCTAAGCACTACTCCCACTGAAAACTTAATTATATCTAACTGGCTGATAGCTCCAAACTAATGTCCTAGGACTAAGTCAGAACTACTTATCTGAAGTTTCCTGAGAGTCTAAGGACCTGAAAGAAACTGTGTTCTAAGACTTGTCAGAGATGCTTTATCTGAAGTGTCGTGGCAGTCTAAAGAATGACAGTCATATTGATAAACTGATACTACTGAATATACTGAGTACTGACAATATTATTAAGACTGAACATACTAAAGCACTGACTTTCCATTCAAGCATATATACTATCATTCATAATCCAAGTGAAAATATTATGATAAAACAACATCTCTAACCAGAATCTAAGTCATGGAATTTCTACTCATAAATTATACTCGAGATTAGGGCTAGAAAACACAAAGTATAAATGAACCCAAGGCATGAATTACAACAAGTGACAGTCTTAGAAAACTTAGAGAATTATTAACATGGAGAAGTTCATATACTGACTGAAGAAACCCTAGCCTTTAGTCTTCTATAGGGATGGAACTTATAAGATTTCTATAATTAATTTGGGACACAAGGATAAAATAAATTTTCTTGTTGGAGTCCCACATACCTAAAGGAGAATCCCTGAGAATTAGCTTGGAAGATCTGAGAAAATATGGATGCCCTAGTTCCTGGCTTGAGAGAAAGACTCTGAACTCTGCATGCTGATCTTCAGAGCTTGGGAGAGAAATGAGAGGAAACTGTCAATCAATCCTCTTAATTTCCCTCCAAATGCACCCCAAATGATGTAGTTTAGGAGTTAAAATAGTGGGAAGTTACAAAAATTCTCCTAAGAAGAAGTCTGAAAAACTGCCTGTACCGACTCAATGGGTCATTTATTGTGACCACAACTCATTGGGACCACTCATTGGTCCTAATCTGAAAATCCGAGCTACTGTACTAGACCAATGGATGAGAAAAACCACCCTTTATATGGAATAATGAGCCGTTGGTTCCTCTCATTGTTACTGGAAGAGTTTTGAACAACTTCTGGATATCCTCCAATGGATGCATAGAACGACCCATCGTCAGAAACAACGACTGTTGTTTTCAATCGTTGTCACTGGAGGGATTTCTAACCCTTTCTGGATTTCTTTCAACAACTCCCTACGACGAGACATTATACCAAACAACGACCCATCGTCTGGCTCGTTGTTTGGAAGACAGATTTGACAGGTTCTGGACTACTACCAACTAATCAAAATAACGACTCGTTACTTGAAGCAATGGGTTGATGTATTTCTCATTGGATCTGGGAAAGGAATTTGTAGAGGCTAACAATGACTCATGCAACGAATCATCATTACTGAAAATGACTCATTGATTGAGTCATTTTGAGACCAAATTTTCTGGAAGCTTTTCTAATTTTGCACTCCAAGTCAAGGCTTGGTCTAAGAACTTCTAGGGTGTCACAATATATCCCCTTTGGGAACATTCATCCTCGAATGGAGGCTAAGTAAGCTGAAAAACTGGGGATAGAGCTGCAATCCCGAACTGAAGACTGTAAACTAATTACTGAAGGAGTGACTGACTCCGAACTGAGGTAGATATGCTAACTGAGTTATGCAACTGGAGTACATACTAAAACATGAAAAGAGTTGATGAGTATGGAACTAAATAGAGTACTGAGTAGGAATTTAGTACCTGAAGCTGAAGTTAAGATAGAATGGAATAGATGAGGGTATTTAGCCATCATGTCTTCTTCTACTTTCCATGTAGCTCCCTTAACCAGTTGGTTCCTCCATAAG
>JACEIK010015612.1:0-12493 GCA_018107945.1 Datura stramonium | reverse complement strand
TTAAGGAAAATGCTAGTACTATCATAGGGACGATATCTACTTTAGATGTTACACCGTAATAATTATTTTCATGTGTAGTATTTACTGGTTATCTTCTCTAATTTTATTTTATCCTATTCCTTTTTATCATATCTTTGTTTTTATTAGGGACCCGACAATCCTTAGCCATATGGCAAAAGTTTTCACAGTTTCAATACTCATCAGTACATCATTTAAAAGCTACCTTTGTTGGCTTCTTGTTTATGCCTTTTAATATTTTTCTATAATAATGCGTTTTTTCATATTTATTCTTATAATGTTTGTATCTTCTTTTGATTTTCTTGGATGGTTCTTTTGAAGGGGCAGACAACTTGATGTATCCAAAAACAAAAGCTTCCTACTTCTTTTTTGGATATATTATTGTCCTTTTTAAGTTGACTTTTAAGATTTATGTTTGTACATAATTCAAGTCCTGTGACATTTATAAAACTTATAAGGTCACAATAGGATAATTGGCTATAAGGAATTTTTTTCATCAAATCTATCTTTTAGTTTTATCCTAACCTTTTTGGAAAATAGTGTTAGTAAACCACTTATGAAATTTTTCTTTCCAATAATCATGACTACAGTCTTCTCTGATCATAACCTTGTTAAGGAAAACATCCTTATACTATCTAAAATCATCTATCTTTGGGCAAGATAGGTTAGATGATATTTTCCACAAAATATCAAAAAATTCTCATTAGTCTTTGATTCTCAATCTTCAAAAGGATGCATCATTGTTCTCTCCATCATTATCATTAAGTAACTCTTCTTCATTATTTTCATTCTTAGATACATCTGTATATTTTCCTTTATGAAATCATCTTCCTCATTTTCTTTATCATTGGTACCAAAGACAATTATGGTTCAACATCATCCTTATTTAAAGGCACCTCAATATCAATTTCGTGGTAAGAGGTACACAAAATATTACTTTCCACTTCCTCTTGTTGGTAAACTTCTACATTCATTAAAGCTTATTCTTGTTATGCCCCGAAAATCCTAAGATTAGACCCGAGGTTTGAAGGAGAGAAAATAGTAATTTCTGCACCAAGTCACAGGATGAGTCGTCTAGTGACTCGTGCAGTACCCCACGAGTCGTTAAGTGACTCGTAGTCTGGAGGAAAAGTTGGCTACGGATGGTGGTCTTGGGTTGACCTCAGGAAAATCCACGATTCGTGGCCAGGGCCACAAGTCGTTAGGTTGGCCGTGGTCAGGAATTTGACTTGGGTGTTGAAAGGATTGGCAGTGTTCCCAATGACGAGTCACCACAATTCATCAGGTACACCATGAGTCGTGGCGTCTGGCAAGTTCTAGATCGTCCACATAGTATTGAACTAGCTAAGAATCCTGACTCACATATGGTACAGGTTTGCATTTATTCTATTTACCTAGTTCATGCACAGTAAAGCTAAAACTACACATGCTAATCTATCAAATGCGATACAAAGATCCATAGTAGTCATGCTTTGCAATCAACATACATAGCTAACTCCATTTATTTTTAAAAAAGGGTACAAAATAAGTGCATTTATTGGCTACAACGTACTCTTAAGCTACTTCTAGTTAAATAAAACAAAAAATTCTAAACATGTCGGTTCTACTAGATAGCATGTCCGAGGAAAAAGAAACACGACAACAAAATTCCTCGATGACAAGAAAAAATAAATACATGTACACCCCCTCCTTTGAAAAACATGCTTTGTCTCCAAAGCAGTAAACATGTACAAACTAGGAGATGGATATACATGTGTTGCTCTAAGCTCTCCTATCATCCTGCGGAGGCGGGTGTGCAAGCACACTCCCTTCCACTGTAGTCGTGGTGCCAGTGGTGGCCGACACACTCAATGGTGTGGGACATGGGAAAGTGGTCAACCCTTCAATAGTATCGGTTTCCTCAATAACCTCATCAACATCTTTGGCTGAATGTGGCTCACCTGAAGGACCTTGCCACCCGCAAGCTCTTTAGGAGCTGTGGTGGAGCTCCCTACTCCTCTGGCTCTCTTTTGTAGCTCTGGAAAGTGCTTGTCATGAGATTGAAGGCTCTACATTATCGTCCTCTTGCGCTCTTTCCTCTCCCTCCACTTCTTTTTCCTGGAGGTCTCTGTATCCTCTACCTCTGAGGCCCTCTTCTTCCCCTTATCTCCACTAGCTACCATCGAAGCCCAATATGCCTCAAGGTCTACCTCCTCATCAGGCTTGGCCTCAAACTCAGGAACGGTAGGAGCTACTAGTATGGTCCGTTGTCTAGACGACAACTCAGCTACCTGAGTCCATAGCAACCCCAACTCCTCCTTCAAACTGGCTGTGTCCCGCAGCTCAGTTAATCGCTCATTAAATCGGAGCTCAAAGTTGACTAATCGGCTATGCAACCTTCTAGAAGCCTATTCTATCTTAGCCTTCACCCAAGGCTTCACGTTCCATCATCAAATTGACCTTTTTCTCGGTCAATATCAATCTCTTCGCCATCTTCTAAGGGAAATATTAGGGAACCATGATGAAACCTGATGGAACTTGGCCAGGTATATCCACTGGAGGAGTGGAGGATGTACTCGGTGCTTTTGCTGTGTGGTCAGCCTCTGTAGCCGGTATCTCGCTCTTCTCATATGAGGTAGGGATATCTATCTGCTCGCCCCTGCAGGCTATGGAGATGGGACTGCTACTGGTAGTCTAACCCGATTCACCAGGTTCATATCATCTCAAATCAACCCTATATCCACAGTCTTGTGTCCGCCAACCTCAGTACCAATCTCCATTATCAGCTTCACCCCGATTTCTCTGCAATGTCTATGGATAAGACTCGAAAACGGGATAGTGGTGCTCAAGCCCAAAGCGCAATCCCAGATCTCATCAGCTATCACTCCTGGGATGTTGATGGCGTATCGAGACATTATACAAGTCACCAATGTTGCTGTGTCATCACTCAATGTCTTGTCATTTACTGTTGGTGCCAGCTTGTGTCGGACTAGTGTATAGCAAGAATTCGCGATGAAGTTGCGCGAAGCCTTTGTTACCCACTGGCCACTGGTCACCCAATCAACCTCCTCCTTATCTTCTACTATTACCCCCCATGCCATTTCACTTGCCTCTGCCTATCCTCTAGGCTCAGCTCCTTAAACCTTTTCAAGGCATCCACTCTGTAATCACACTCGGCTGTGACATCTGATGCTCTGAACTGTGGCCCATACAACATCTGGGAAATGGTCCTCTCAGAGACATCAACTGCTCATCCCTGAACCATGACACTGTTAATCCAGGGTTACTCTTTCAGTTTCTGCGCGACCTTTTCTTTTTTCTCTATTGTCACTAAGTAGTTGGACTAGAACTCCTTGACTAATGCAGCATTGTAGCTGTTAGGAGTTCTAGCCATCCATTCAAACCCATAGATGCTAAAAATCCACTTTATCTCCTCGACCTCATTCAATGCACTGGTCAGGATCCACAATTACTCTTAAATACTCTGTCTAGGGTGCTTCTTGGAGGTGAGAGTGAGACTCTGCTCATAGATTTCCTGAGCACCGAGCATATGCCACCTCATAGTCTGACTCTATGGAGGTGAAGTCTGATCATCCTTATCCTCAGCGGCGTCTTCCTTAGACCCAGACTTATCTGCACATCTTCTCAGACCCTTCGTCAACATTCGAGCCACTTTCGGACTCTTGAGATGGTTCACCTTCTCCCTCCTCAGACTGGGAAGAATTTTCCGAAGTGTCACACCTCGAACATAGGTCCGGATCGAGACATGGGACAAAGAACCCCGAGAGGCTCCAAGTTGACCCATGGCATAAACATAACATCTAACTCAATCATAATAAAGTGGATGATCAACATAATTAATATAGAAGAAGTCTAATAATCTCATAACATCGGAATACATAACTCAAGACTGAAGCTGATTACATGCTATGTCTGAAAAGCCTCTACTACTGACAAGTTGATAGGACAAGACCCCAACTAATAGACTAAAGTATGAAACTAAATGTACTAGATACAACTGAAAGGAATTCCCTCGAAAGATGAGGACTCACCACTGTGGCTGAAAAGTGCTAAAGCTGCAAGTTTGGCTAATGAAGAAACTGAGGCTGAATATCCAAGCTTGTATCATGAAATGATACATCATAGAGTATGCGATCATTACGTGGAATATATCGAGTATGTAAGGTAAGAAAAACCGATAAGTAAGTAGAATCATAAACCATGCATATCATAAAACATCATCAAGATAAGATTCTGAGAATAGTGTTTGCATGCTATTTTCGGAAATCATGATCTGAACATAACTGAATAACATAACTGAATCGAATGACCCAAAGCTGAAAACTGATAATCATAAGTAAAACAGAACATTGGGTCAAAACCTGCTGAAAACATAATATCATGACTGATAAAAATGCATAACTAAAATCATGAGGAACAATGGGAGACTCATTTATAACCGACATTACAATGATAGAGCTTACGTGGTCCCGACTATTACACTCAAGTGGATAGAGCCTTCCAAAGCCTTTCCAGAACTAAGGATGCTACCATGATATCGATATCAAGTTGAAAGCCCTTTGGGGGTAGGGAAAGCTCACATGGAGGTCCCAATAATCTGAACATACCTACGTTGGCACGTAGTTCTGAGGCATAGGATTGACAGACCCTTAGCCTACTCGGTACTAGACACTACTCCCAAAAGCATTCATATTCTCTCCATTGTTTTTCAATGAAACTAAACCACTGTCTAATGACCAAGCTAACTCATAACATATATGAATAAATCTAAAGTCGTAACATGAGGAGCCTTGGGTTCAAACCATACAACAAGCTGAAAATAATGGGAGTCTTGACTCCAGAATCTATGTGGTAAGCTAATAACATGATATTTAGATAAATGATGAATCATACTTGATCTTCTGGGCTCGCCCAATACTTAAACATGCTTGACATAGACTTGATCATTTGAAAATGTGAACATAGACCTGGGTAATTCAAAATCATACTTTCTTCATATATATCTCATCATTCTTGAATACATATTTTATAGATCTCAACATTCATGTACTTTCATGGATGGGCATCATAATTTATAAAACTTGAAAACATAATTAATGATTGAAAACATTGTAAAATATGCCCATTAATCATAATTTAACATTTGGGTTAAAATTTCATAGATTCATCAACTAGAATTTCATAAATTCAAGAGGGATTGGGCATGGGTGTGGAAAATTACACCCATTCATAACCCTACATACCTGTCGAAATTTGATTTCACAACTTGCTTGATTGGCCAATGGAAATTTGGGGAAGAACATGAGGAATCTAGGTTTTATCACCCTTAAGAGCTTATAGACTTGCATGCAGGGAAGTAAATAGGCCTAGAATGAACTTACCCCTCTTAAAACACATTATTCTGAGCTTAAAAAAACGTAGTTTAGGGCTTAGGAGCTTAGGAATTACGGAAAAACCCTTAATAAATTTGCAGGGAAAAACACATTGTCAGTCTCAACGAGGGACTGGACGACTCGTGCCCCATCACCATGACTCGTGGTCCTCCTCTCGATGCCTACACTAGAAATTCTCAACACTGGTCACCATGAGCGACTCCACTACTCATGGTGCACCCTACGACTCGTGGGGATTGGTCGTTAGGGACATTGCTAAAACATCCATCCTTCAAACAAAACACTGACCACAACCCTCTCGATGACTTGTGGTGGTCACCATGAATTGTGGTCTGACCTGTGGTCAGCCTCAAATCCCAAAACTCAACCAAGTCCAATCTCCTCCACACGAGTTACTAAACGACTCGTGGTGCACCCAACGGGTCACTAGATGACTTGTCCTGTGACTTGGTGTAGAAAATCCTTTTTTTTCTGTTTCAACTCCCGGATCTGATCTTAGGGTTTTTGGGGTATTACAATATCTCTCCCATGGGAACATTCATCCTCGAATGTGGGAAAACATACTGAAAAGCAGAGAAATGTAATCATCAAACTCAAATACTAAACATACAAGCTAAAAACTGACAGAGTGACTGACTCCGAACTGAACTACATGTCTGAACTGAATTCGTGAATAACACATACATTTATTTACAAGAAAGAAACTAGGGCACATGATCTAAACATGAAACTAAATGGAGTACTAAGGAGAAAATTGATAGCTCAAGCTGAAACTGAGCTGAAATGGAATAAATATGGGTGTTTAGCAATCATATCTGGTTTGGCTTCCTACGTGTCTCCCTCAACATGCTAGTTCCTCCACAGAACCTTGACTGAGGCTACTTCTTTGTTTCTTAGCTTTTGAACCTGACAATCAAGTATTTCCACTAGAATCTCCTTATAACTAAGGCAATACTTCACACATACACTCTCCACCGGAACAACCAAAGATGGATCACCCAAACACTTCTTTAAGAGCAATACATGGAAAATTGGATAGAGTGGAGCTAATTTCGAGGGAAATTCCAACTCATATGCTACCTTGCCAACCCGTTTCACAATTCGATACGGACCAACTTAACGGGGACTGAGTTTCCCTTTCTTTTAGAACCTCATCACTCCCTTCATGGGAGATACCATTAGAAACACCAAATCATCAACTTCAAATTCAAGCTCTCTCCTTCTCACATCCGCATAAGACTTTTGGCGACTCTGAGCTGTTTTCAACCTATCCCTTATAAGCTGAAATTTCTCCATAGCCTCATAGACTGAATCTGAACCTATCAATATAGCTTCACGGACCTCAAACCAACCAATAGGTGATCTACACCTTTTCCCATAAATAGCCTTAAATAGAGCCATCTGGATACTAGAAAGGTAGTAGTTGTTATATGCAAACTTAATGTTACGCAAATGATCATACAACTACCCTTGAAATAAATCACACACGCTCATAACATATCCTCAAGATTCTGAATGGTCCTTTGCCTGACCATCCGTTTGGGGGTGAAAAGTTGTGCTAAGCTTGACGTAAGTACCAAGTCCCTTTTGAAACGATCTCCAAAACTATGAGGTAAACTGAGTACCTCTATATGATCTAATGGACAAGGGCATTCCATGCAACCGAACTAACTCCAGGATGTATAACTTAGCATAATCCTCTGCTGAATCGGTAGTTTTTACTGGTAGAATAAGCTTCCTTAGTCAACCTATTCACAACCACCCAAAAAGAGTCATACTATCGATTAGTGTGAGGAAATCCTTTAGTGAAGTTCATATTGATCTCCTCCACTTCCAAGTAGGGATACTAATGTCCTGAAGCACACTTCCATGTCTTTAACCTGTTGACAATTCAGACACTTTGCCACAAATTCTACTATGCCCTTCTTTATGCCACTCAACCAATAGACTTCCGGTACACCTGATGTATAGAGTATACAGAACCATGAGCCTTGTGCGACATCCGATCTCTCAAATCATCAACAACTGGAACACACAAGCGACCCTGATATCGAAGTAGTCCATCTCCCCCTTTAGATAAGACTTCTATCTTTTGATTCTGAGCGACTTCCTTCAACTTTACTAAAATGGGATCCTCATATTATCTAGCTTTAACTTTGGTCACTAAGGTTGATTCTGACCCCTTTTGAAGAATGACACCACCATTGATCGAGTCAACAACACAGACTCCTAGTCGTGCAAGCCGATGTACATCCTTCTCTAGATCCTTCCTTTCCTTATCTACATTGGACACACTCCCAATGGAAAGCCTGATAAGAGCGTCGACCACCATATTAACCTTTCCTGGATGGTAGAGAAAGCTCATATCATAATCCTCCAAAAGCTCCAACCACCTTCTCTAATGTAGATTTAGTTCCTTCTGGGTAAACATGTATTGTACGCTTTTGTGGTCCCTAAACAAATCTACATGAACCCCATATATATAGTGTCTCCAAATCTTCAAGACAAATACTACCGCCGCCAACTCGAGGTTGTGAGTCGGATTGTTCTTTTCATGGACCTTCAGCTGCCTGGAAGCATAGACTATAACTTTACCGTGCTGCATCAATACAAAACGAAGGTTGATCCTTGAAGCATCAAAATATACCACAAACCCATCGGTACCTTCAGGTAGGGTCAACACTTGTGCAGAGGTGAGTCCAGTCTTCAATTCTTGAAAGCTCTTCTCACAAGCCTACGACCATTGAAACTTCCCTTTCTTCTAGGTCAATTTAGTCAACGGGGCTGCAATGGATGGAACCAACTAGGCCAATAAACTCCTGATATCCGAAGGATTCACCGGTCTAGGCCAATTCTTCACCGCTTCTATCTTTTGAGAGTCCACCTGTACACCATCACTTGACACCACATGGACCAAAAATGCCACTGAGTTCAACCAAAACTTGCATCTACTAAATTTAGCATACAACTATCGATCCTTAAGAGTCTGTAGCACCACCCTCAAATGAGCGGCATGCTCCTCCTCTCTCTGAGAGTATATAAGAATATCATCTATGATCACAATCACGAACATATCCAAGTATGGCTTGAACACTGAGTTCATCAAATCCATAAAAGCTGCAAGAGCATTCATTAGTCCAAAAGACATAACTACAAACTCATAGTGACCACACCGAGTCATGAAGGCTATCTTTGAAATGTCACTCTCTTAAACCCTGAGCTGATGATATACGGATCTGAGGTCTATCTTCATAAAGCAGTTAGCACCCTAAAGCTGGTCAAACAAATCATCAATCCTGGGAAGAGGATACCTGCTCTTTACGGTAACTTTGTTCAATTGCCGATAATCAACACACATGCAAAGAGAACCATCCTTCTTGCGGAAAAAGAGAACTGGCGCACCCTATCGGGATTTTCTAGGTCTGATGAATCCCTTGTCTAAGAGGTCTTTCAACTTATCCTTCAACTCCTTTTACTCATATGGAGCCATTCTGTATGGAGGAATGGATATAGGTTGTGTATCGAGAAAAAGGTAAATACCAAAAATAATCTCCCGCTCGAGAGGAATTCCTGGTAAATCTTCTGGGAACACTTCTGGATATAACACACTATAGGAATTAACTAGATAGTCGGAGTTCTGGATGTAACATCCGTGACAATAACTAGATGATACACACAACCTTTAGAAATCATTCTTCTGGCCTTAAGGTAGGAAATGATGCGATCTACAGGCACAGCTGAACTACCCTTACACTCTAAGACTGGTTCACCTGGAAATCTAAACTCTATTACATGGGTTCTACAATTAACTGAGGCATAGCATGCATGTGGCAAATCCATGCAGAAGATAACATCAAAATCAGTCATGGCTAACTCTACTAAATCTGCTGAGGTGACTTTCTGAAGAACTGTAACAAGGCAATTTCTATATACCCATTGAGTTATAAATGAATCACCGACTGGAGTAGACACTAAGAAGGGTTCAGTTAAGATTTCGGGAATGACCCCCAAACTACTTGCAATATAGGGCATCACAAAAGACAAAGTTGCCCCTGGATCAAACAATGCATATACATCAAGGTGGAATACTCGTAACATACCAGTGACTACATTTGGGGAGGCCTCCTGCTCCTGACTGGATGCTAGGGCATAGAATCTGTTTTGACGCTTACCACCACCCACACAAGTTGATGTACCCTGCTGAGCTGGGCGTGCTGGTGGAGCTGCTGAACTGGAGACCGGGCCTCGACCCCTATCATGACCCTGTCTGGCTGCTGGGCAATCCCTAAGCATATGTTAGGGCTTCCCACACTCGAAACAAGCACCTGAACCTGCTAAGCACTTACTGTGTCTCCTACCACATCTACTACACTCTAGAGTGCTAGTCTCTGCGGGTCTGCTACCCTGACCTCTAGAGCTTGATGCTCGTCCCCTCTAATTGCACCTGGATATGGATGGCACACTCATAGCTTAAGGCGTTGCGGCTGAAGACCTCTAGTGGTATGGTTCACAGTGCCCACTAGGTCTCTACTGGGAGAATCTGAAGCTATCAGTCCTAGCTCTCTTGGCTTCTCTCTCCCGCTCACTCATCTGCACCACCTCCATCTGCTGGGCATACAGGACTATCCGAGCAAAGTCAATGTCCTGAAGAACTACTGCAGTCCGAAAATCCCTGACGAAGCAGTATGCTATGCCATGCACGAACTGACTCACTCGGGCCCTGTGATTTGACACCATCTCAGGTCCATACTTGGACAAGCGAGTGAACTCCAAGGCATGCTCTTTAACTATCATTTTCCCTTTCTTTAGGTTCACAAACTTGGATGCTTTAATCTCCCTCATCTCTCAAGGAAAGAACCGATCTGAAATGCGGCATAAAACTCATCCCAACCAATATGGCCTGCTCCAACAGCCCCGCTATCCTTCCATTTCTTGAACCAGATGTGCGCAACCCCTTTCAACTGATATGAGGCTAGATGAGCGCACTCCTCACCCATCACCCCCATGATATGGGTGATCTTCAGAACCTCATAAATAAACTCATCTGGATCCTCCAGCTTTGAGCCAAGAAAGTCCGAAGGATTCATCCTCAAAAGATCTCTAACTCTTGCCGCCGCAGCATTCCCATTCTGAAGGATATGTGCTACCGCTTGTTGATTGACATGGGCAGTTAAGGCCTGAGCTAGCATCTGTATGGATTTCTTGAACTCTGCGTGGGCAACCTGCTCGAGTACATGCTTCTCATTGCTGGTGGGGTCTGTTGGTGCCCATCTCCATTGCCATTCTAGTGGCTGTTTCCATTCCTTTTTCTTCTTCCCTTAACTTAGTGAGGAGGAATGATTCTTCAAACGCGTGTAGCACGAGTTAGAAGGATAGAGAGACATGTCATCGCACGACATAGATCATGAAAGAAGGGAATATTTCCTAAACGTCTCGTAGCCTCTTCGCCATAAGTGTGGTGTCCTTCACACCCATGAAAAAAGACTCTACTTAACGCGAATTTCAGATACCCTAGGACACTTCAAAACCTATGGCTCAGATACCAAGTTTGTCACGACCCGGACATAGGCCCCGATTGAGACACGGGACAAGGAACCCTGAGAGGCTCCAAGTGAGCCCAAGGCATGAATATAATATCCAACTCAATCATAATAAAGCGGAAGATCAACATAATTAATATAGAAGAATTTTGATAATCTCATAACATCGAATTACATAACTCATGACCAAAGTTGATTACATGCTATGTCTGAAAAGCCTCTACTACTGACGAGTTGCTAGGAAAAGACCCCAACTAACTCACTAAAGTTTGAAACTGAAGGTACTAGATACAACTGAAAGGAAGGCCCTTGAAAGATGTGGATGCACCACTCTGGTTGATAAGTGCTAATGTTGTAGGTCTGGCTAATGATGAAACTGAGTCTGAATATCCGAGCCTATATCATGAAACTATACAGCACAGATATTCAGTCAGTACGCAGAATGTATCGAGTATGTAAGGTAAGCAACACCGCTAAGTAAGTAAAATCATAAACCATGCATATCATAAAACATAATCACGATAAGATTCTGAGAGTAGGGCTTGCATGCTACTTTCTGAAATCATGATCTAAACATAACTGAATGTCATAACTGAATCGAATGACCCGAAGCTGAAAACTGATAACCATAAGTAAAACTGAACATTGGGTCAAACCTGTTTCACGACCCGAATGTAGACCCGGATCGTAACACGGGATAAGAAACCCCAAAAGGGCCCCAACTCGACCCACGGCATAAGCATACATCTACAGCATTCACTTTAAGCGGAAGACTGAACATAAGAAATATCATAACATTTGGAAGTATTAGACATATACATAAGCTGAATACTACATACTATCTGAAAGCCTCTAACAGGTGAGATGGGTTGATGGGACAACACCTCCAACTAACTCGAACAAATACTGAAACATAAAACATCACACATGCTTAATCAAATGGCCCTCGAAATATGAGGACTCACTAAAAAGCTGAAAGCAAACGCTAGGATGGACTAAGAATGAGGATAAGCGTGAGAGCCAAGTCCTGTATCATGAAACGATACAACATAGAAAGTATGCGGTTAGTATGTGGAATTAACCGAGTATGCAAGGTAAGTAAAACAGATATTCAAAATACGTGAAACTCATAAAACGTCATAAGAGTGAGATATCATGCTCATATCATAAACATTGTAACATAATGTAAGGCTCAAGATTTTCAAATCATTCGTAATCGTTCTTATCTTAATCATAAGAGAAACTTTATCAAAGCATAGCTTGATCCAATATCATAAACATAAAAATGCATAAAATATGCAGAACGATGGGAGGACTCGTCATAATTGACACCATCATGGTAGAGCCTTTCATGATTCCCTAACTATCTCACTCAAGTGGGCAGAGTCGCCCCTGGCTTGCCAGACCAGGGACATGCATTATGTGATATCAGGAAAAGAGAGGATCATTATCACTGTAATGTATCATTATAAACCCACGGTGGCACGTGGTTATGAGACACCGACATAGTCCTTTGAATGCCAGGCTGGTTGTGCTAGACAC
>JACEIK010015611.1:0-15792 GCA_018107945.1 Datura stramonium | reverse complement strand
ATTTTATAACTTAGTTTTAGTCATGTTTGTTAATTTAATTGATTACATTCTCATGTGATTTTGTATAATTTCATGCATGAACTAACCAATATGATTAGCCATTGTTTGTAGGTGAAAAATGTTAAAGATGGGCTAAATATGAAGATAATGGTCCTAATCTTGAAGATAAATATCAAGGGACGGATTATGGATGGTGAGACAAGATAAAAAGGACATTTGGAGTCAACTTCATGCCATGTAGAAGCATTGGGGCGTTCAACAACGTGCCACGGATCAAAGAATTAATTTATATGAGCAGGGGCTGCAAAAAAGTGAGCATCCGCGACAGTAGAGTGTCACGGAAGAAAATCTCCACGATAAGCAGCGTGTCACGGAGGCAAATCTCCGTGATGGGAAGCGTGGCACGGAGCTTTTTCACCACATGCCAAATTTTACATTTTTTCAACTTATTATAAATTGAACCCTTAGCTTCTAATTTCATTATCACGATTTTTTTTTGAAGAACGGAAAAGAGCGAAGGGAGATTGAAGGAAGCTCTACCTAGGGTTCAAGTTTTTCATTATCTTTTACCATTTTTGTAAGTAATACACTTTTAAATATGTATCTGAGTGTTTGTATGAACATAAGTGGCTAAAACCCTTCTTCTAGGGTTGAGGCCACAAAACATGATTATAATTGCTTGAATTTATCGTTGGTTCGAGTTTTTGTTTTTGTTTTGTTCTTGCATTCTTAATTATTGATGCTTTTATGCTTGATCACCATGAAAATGAATTTGTTAAGCTTAGGTTAAAGCTCTAAAGAGCAACCCTAGGTTAGGAAGAAAGAATGTAGGTAACAAGTTTTTGTCGCTAAGGTAATATTCGCGGTTAGGATAAGCAAATTATACCTAATTCACCTTGCTTGGTTAATAAAATGGGAAGATAGCTAGACACCGACTTAGATTGTCACATCATCGCTCGTAAAAGTAGTTATGGAACTAAGTTAGGTTAAATGATTAGAGGTACAAAAGTCCATAATCAAGGGCATAAACCCCATAAACCATATCCATAGTGTTAAATTGCTCATGAATTAGGACATCACATCCTCGCTCAATGATGCAGGTGTGAGACTAGTTTATTGTCTTTAAAGGCTCGAGAGACCATGAACACTATATATTAACTTTGTACTTGAACCATTGTAAATTGTAGCATTGTAGGATTGTCAGGCCTTAACTCTAGATGCATCTTATTATTGTTTCCCGATTATCTAGTGATTACCACTAGATTTAAATACCAATCTTCAAAATCTCTACAATTAACACTTGTGAAATTTAAGTTAACAATTGAATTTGAATATTTGCTTAATTAGTCCAATCCTTATAGGTTCAAAATCCGGCTCTTGAAAGAGCCACTGTATTACCTATATGACCGCGTGCTCTTGCGCGTGCGCTGGGGCGCAACAAGTTTTTGATACAAAACAACCAAACAATTCTTGAGTAGGCATAGACTAATTCTATCTCTAGCCCTTAAATGAAGCTTGAATTGGGTATAGATTATTTCTAGCTCTAACCTATAGATAAAAGCTCTAAATCCTCAATATTGAAGTATTACCAACTTCACTTCTCTTTCTCAAGCAAAAGCAAATTTTAAGAATTCAATTAATATTTGAAACCATTAATTTTCATATTAAAACTCAAAGAAATTAATAGATCCATACACTATAATCAATTCTAAGATCAATTAGTCAATACCCAATCAATCCCAAACACCCATCCTTCACACACACCCTTAGAAGAGAAATTAGCTGCTCATAATTAGGAAAGAGAAATTATACCAAATAGGAATTCCTCAAAACCATTCATCATAAGCAATTAAAATCAATTTCAAGCTTTGTATCTTCAACAATGGTGTTTCACTAGGAAGAAGAAGAAGAAAGTAGAAAATTGTACTTTGTACTCTACAATATTGTTTATCATTGTAATTATCTCTCTTCTTCAATAATAATGTACAAAATTTGGGTAAAAAATCTACATATTCCTTGCACAGATCTCCAAAACACCCTTGGAAGCTTTACAAGTATGTTCTTATCTTCTGGACAATCTTGCCCTTGAAAGGAAACGCGGCTCACTTGTGTTGGCACTTGCATTTTGCAAGTGAGGCTTTATGGCACGTGGGTGCATCAAAAAGTCCAGGATAGTCTTTTCTCACTCCTTCCTGTGTGGAACTTGCTGACCACAGAAGCTGAATTACAGCATACAAGTCCATTGCCAGTAAAATTTCAACTCTTCAAGCGTGGCACCTACTAGATGCAAGTGTTGACTTGCGACAAGCATGTCACTTGCTTCTTCTCAAGTAGATTGCTTTAAGTTCAAATCCTCTATCATCTTTGTTTCAGAAAATGCCTGCACATAATAGAATAAAGGCGAAAAATCCTTCTAAATTGTATAAACAAAGTGATAACTCATGCTTAAGAGCTAGATAAGTTGTAAATTACCAACTCAGGGGGTGAAAGGGTGACTAGTAATAATAATATGATCGCCCTGAAAGGAACTTGAGGGAAAAGAACATAGAAAAGTACTATTGCTTAATCTGTAGTAAATGAATTATGAACTGAAGAGTTGTGTATTGGTTAGAGTAATTGCTATATTGTTTTGTAAAACTGCTAGTGAGATGGTTCCTATGGAAGGGAGCATGAGCAGGTTTCACTCTTAAACTGAAATTAGTATTTCTATCATAAGAATGCCTATTGAGTAATGGTGTCGAATTGTTGCATCCTTATGTGACAATGCTTGTATGATTAAACTGTGGAATTATTGAAATATGTTAATATATATATTTAGTGATTGTGAGATGCACTTATGATAATATGTTTACTTGTGTTTATTATCTTGTGTGATGACTGGTCACAGGACCGAATGTGATATGTTGATGATAAATAAGGAATGCCTGATTATTCTGAAATGAGTAGCTCGAGTTCGATGTGAGCTTATTGATGGTGATTGTATGTGGAGTGATCTTGGGCATATTTACCTTCCCAAGTGATAATTATACCCGATCTTAAATTGTATTTTTACCTTAATTTTTGTATAATCTCATGTAATTGTGCATATAATTATGCGCATGAACTAACCAATATGATTAGCCTATGTTTGTAGGTGAAATACGCTAAGGATGGGCTTAATATGAGGATGCATGAGCAAGAAGGAAGCTCGAATTGAAGTACAAAGAAGATGCATGAAATGAGGGCTGCCCGCACAAGCAATGTGCCGTGGTAGGTGAGCAGCACGCTAGGCAACGTGCCATGCCTAGGTGCCTATGCGGAAGGAGTAACCAAGGCAGTATTCATGCGCGTCTGTGTCGTTCCATGCCAAGCGACACCCGCATCCAGTAATGTGACACGCTCGATGACACCATGCCATGGCACATGTAGCACCCAATTTTCGATAGGCCTCCACATTGCCTCCTGTCATGGAGGCGTACTACCGCGATGGTCAGCGTGACATGAAGGTGGTTCCTCCATGGCAAAAATCTCATCTAGTATAAAAAGAACTCTTGGTTATTTTATTAGGATATAACGTATTATTTTCTGAAAACATGGAGGAGCAAAGGGAGAATGGAGGAAACTCTACTTAGGGTTTGTTTTTCTTTCATTTTTCAACTCTAATTTCTACATGAATTGTAAGTATGCTGTGAATTCGTATTAGAATGAGTGGCTAAAACTCTTCTTCTAGGGTTGAGGCCACATGACATGATTGCATTTGCTTAATTCGATATTTGGTTTGAGTTTTCATTATCGTTAGTTTTTGCATTCTTATTGTTAATCATTTTAATACTTGATCACCATTAAAATGCAATTGTTAATTGTAGGAAAACTTGAAAGAGCAAAACCTAGTATAGAACTAGGAGTGAAAGAAGTGAGTTCAAGCCTTTAAGGCTGATTTGTTGTTAGGATAGCAATATATCTAATTCACCTCGCTTGGTTATAAAACGGGAAGATAGCTAGACACCTAAAATTGAGTTGTCACATCACTGCTCTTAGATGTAGTTGTGAAGTCAAGTTTAGGTTAAATGGCTAGAGGTTCAAAATTCCATCATCAAAGGCATTAATCCCTTAACCACTCCACATAGATAATTGATATGAATTAGATTGTCATATCCCCGCTAAATGATTTAGTTGTGAGACTAATTCAATTTTGTTTAGAGGCTCGAAAGACCATGAATATGGCAGTTATTTTGTGAGACAACAAATGAAGTTCATACTTGAACCAATATGAATGTAGCATTACATGAATGTTTGTCCTTAATCCAAGATTCTTCTCATTACTATTTTTCAATTAAATTTGTGATCGTCTTTAGAGTTAGAAACAAACAAAATTTAAATCAAAATTAGCACTTTTGAATTTTTGTATTGATACTTAAACTTGTTAATTCACTAAAAATCTAGTCCTTGTGGGTTCGACATCCGTCTCGCAAAGAATCATTGTATTACTTGTGCGACCACATACGCACAGGCATAGAAAATTTTTGGCGACGTTGCCGGGGATTGGCAACATTTAGTGAATTTATTATTTTTTGTGTTAGTTTTATATTTTCTTAAGTGTTAAAAACTTGGTCTTGGTCAGCTAATTTGCAGTTAACGGGTTGGTCCTTGCAACAAGCAGGCAAGGGAAAGAGAACTAGTTGAACCATATCCCGAACCTAAAAGAAGGTTGCGATGGTTGAGAAGGGAAGGTTCCACTCTATATCCTATTCAGAAAGTTCAGCAAGGCGAGGTTGCACCCATAGAGATGGCAGTCAGACCAGTGCGTGAAGTGGCAATTCCACTCGCGATGAATGTTACCTCCAGCATTCCCTGACTAGAGCATAGAGGTAGATTTGAGCTGAAGCAGAACATGGTGTAGTTGTTGCACACAAGTGGGAAGTTCACAGAGATGACACATGAGGACCCAAAGTAGCATCTATAGAATTTTTTTGAGATCAGTGACACGTTCGTCCCCATCGGACTATCAACTAACTATGTGAGACTGACGCTTTTCCCAATACTACTTGGGACAACCTGGCAAGGAAGTTCCTAATCAGATTCTTCCATATGGAAAGACTGGGAAATTGAGGAGTGAAATTTTGAGTTTCAAGCAGCGGCCGGATGAGAATTTATATTTGGCTTGGGAGAGGTTCAAGTCAATGTTGAGAGATTGTCCCCACCACCAGCAGTCCAATGAAGTGCTAGCACACACTTTTATAGAGAGTCTTAATCCCCACACAAAAATCTTATTAGACTCTGCATCAAGAAGGCAAGCATTGGAGAAGACATATAATGAGTTGTACACTCTGCTAAATAGAATTTCATAGGGAAATCCAAAATGGTATAGTGATTCATCGAGGGGAGAGGACAAGAGAGTAGCTAGGTTAATTGAAGTCGACAGTGTCAATGCATTAGCAACTCAGTTGGCCTCATTCAACATCAAATGATGACTCAGTTTAGGAAGCTGAACATAGCACAGCCACAGGCGCAGGTAAATGCAGTGCAACCAGCTCCTAGCTGGTGAAATTTATGGAAACAATGGGCATGGTGTAGACTATTGTGGAGCAAATCCAAAGTCAATAAACTTTGTGGGTAATGTGCAGAGAAGCATTCAGAATTATGGGAATACCTACAATAGGAACTGGCAGAATCACCTTAACTTTTCTTGGGGTGGTAATCAAGGGTAGAGTCAGAGTTATCAGCAACCTCAGCAGAATTAGTACCAACAGCAGAGCAGACAAACTAGTGGCCAATCTAGCAACATTGAGGAGATGTTGCAGAAAATCATGGTAAATCAGACTCAGATAGCAACTGACCAAGCAAAACTGGTAGCTGAGCTAAAGCATCAGCAGCTGGCCACCATAAATTCGGAGAAGCAGATAGGTCAGATAGAAGTTGCTCAGTATAATAGACTGCAAAGGGGTTTACCCAATGATATAGATACAAACCCACGGCATGTCATGGATATCAGTTTGAGGAGTGGCAATATAGTTGGCTGACGCACCACCAAAAGAGAAGAAGAATGAGGTGCAGGCAGAGTTGGTCAAACCAGGTCCATCGCTGAAAAGAGTAATAATCAGAAAGCTGTAGCAAACAATTCACAATTAGCACTGTAGCCAATACAAAGACCACCACCACCATTCCCGCAAAGGCTCCGAGAAAACAAGGAAGATGCATGTTTCCAAAAGTTCTTTGATATTTTCAAATAATTTAACATAAATTTGCCTTTGATTGACCTTTTATAGGGAATGCCCAAGTAAGCTAAGTACTTGAAAGATGTGGTGGCCAACAAGATGAGGCTGATGGATATCCAGACTATAGCACTCACTGAGAAGTGCAATTTTAGGGTACAAGCAAGATGCCAAAAAATCTTAAAGACCCAAGGAGTTTCACCCACCCCATACAAACAGGTGGAAAAGATCTGATGAGGGCCTTGTGTGATCAAGAGGCGGCAGTGAATTTGATTCCCCTATCATTATTCAATACACTTGATTTGGGAAAATCAAGGCCCACCAGAGTGATATTGCAGCTGGCTGATAATTCAAGGGTGGCCTCAGAGGGCATTATTGAGGACTTGTTCATCAAAATAGGTAAGTTCATCATACCTGCTGATTTTATAATACTTGACTTTGAAGTTGATGAAAAGGTACCCCTCACCTTGGGACGCCTATTCCTGGCCACGGGAGGAGCTGTGATTGATAAGAGAGCTGGCACCCTAAAAATGAGGGTGAATTATGAGGAGGAGATCTTCAGAGAGTATCAAGAGATCAACCCTCCAACACACTAAAGAGATCTTTGCAAGATCAATGTACTAAAATAGGATGAGTGTGGGTGGTGGATTTCAAAGGTCAACATTTAAAGGATCTCGTGACAAGGGAGCCCAAGTTTGTTGTTGGTCATATGTCATAGAATCTGGTGAAAGAAGAGATGCAGGTGAAGAGATAAAGTGTGGAGGCTTCTCCCTCTAAAGTTAAGAAGAAGAGCAGATGGTTCCTGAAAGGAAAGAAGAGTTTGAGAACATCCTCAAAAGGATGATTCACATTGTGCCGCGACGTAAAATCAGGCGCTGCTTGGGAGGCAACCCAAGTGTACCACAAGTATGATTGTTTTTCTTTATCTTTAATTTTTATTATTGTCACTTTTGTTTTTGATTTTTGTTGGTTAAGCATAGAAAGGGGAAGTCCGAGTACCCTTAGAAGCGGAAGCTAAGGATCATGACAAAGCACAAGGGTGGGGTCGTTGACTCATGTGTTCAAAAGTGGATGAAAACATGCCGCTAGGTAGGCCTAGAGTCCTTAGAAAGTATCCCTAACCATTTTTTTAATTTCAATCAATTCTTTGGGGACACAACATATTTAAAGTGTGGAGTAGGAGGGAAATTTAAAAAAAAATTATGATGTGGACTTCGGGTGAATGATGTGCTTGGTCTGAAATTGGTTGATTTGAAAGTCTGAGTTGAGCACAATTCACCCACCCTTTGATTTTTCTTTTCGGTTCTTTTTTGAAGGAGGGCATTTTTAACCGAGAATAATATTTTTGTTTTATTTGTAAATAGTTGTCTTATTCATAGTTAAGGACTTTTTCCAACGATGGGTGGATGATGACTATCTTGAGAGAAAGTTACTCACTAGGATTTTGTTTTTGAATCCTTAACTGATTGATTGCTTGATGCTATTGTTGAGTGTTGTACGTGATTTTAAGATGCAAGTGATGTTAATTATGAAGCATGTTGAGCAATTGTATGACTCCATTTGAGACACCTAGGCTCTTGGATATGACTTTGTATGTTGTATGCTTAATTTTGAATTCATGTGATTAGCCGTATTAAGAGTTTGTATGGATCTATCTTGAATTGAACATGTGTAGTGAGTGTAAGGTTTTCGTATAATCCATGCTATCATGTAGTTTCTAGAACTTGCCTAGTGTGTTTGCAAAGCAAAATGAGGGATGTTGAATGTAAGAGATAATTTAGGCAGTTCTTTGAATAAGCCTAATTTCATCCTTTGCTTTACCTGCCCTTAATGCATAATTCTAGTTAGGCATATTAAGCCTTTTGCCTATTCTTTGTTAGCCACAATAAAGGCTTAATCCTTTTCTTTCCATAGACCTGAATTTGATCCAAAACTCCTAAGCGCTTGATGTGAAAGATGCATAAGAGTAAAAGGAGTAAGAATATTGGAAAGAAGGAAAATAGTTGGTTGTGGAAGGTGAAGAAAAGATTAGGGGTGCAATATTTAAAATGCATAAGTGTCGGTGGGGAGTAGAAAAGAACAAAAGAATGAAAAAGTTTCTAATGTGTGATTTCTCCCTACTAACAACAGAAGTGAGCTTAAAGAATTGGGGAAACAAAAAGGAGAGTGATAGATGAAAAAGCAAGGGGTGAAATAAAAGAAGAGGATGTGCTTAATGAGAGAAAGTGATATATTAAAAGCACTTAGGGAAGAAAGTCACTATTACTTGCCAGAATAGTACCTACCTATCTCTTAGCCTACATTACAACCCGTAAATTCCTATTTAATCATACTTTTAGATGTTCCTGTATTAGTGGAGTAGTACACTAAGGAAAAGCATATGGATCGTTGCATGTTGCAAGTGAACTTTTTGTGAGAGAGCTTAATTGTTATTTATATACCCATAAGTGTTATAACTTGTACAATTGTGAGTGAAAATGGGCATCTCTCTTGTTGTGAGGGCACATGTTTGAGGAAGGATAGAATTCATGTTGGACTTCTTGACAGGGTAATGTGCATGAGTTTGTTGTGGTTATAGAGTCGATTCTTGAGGCTAGCAGGTCTGAACTTAGTTATCATGATTTTAATTGGGTAATATATAACATGCTCTATTTGAACTTGCCATCTAGGTCAGTCATGGTAGCCTTAACTTGAGTCGTATTGCATCAATTAGAAATGTGTGAGTCTTCCTTATGCATGAGATGTAAAGGATTTATTCGAGGACGAACAAGGCTTTAAGTGTGGGATAGTGATCTTGGGCATATTTAAGTTCCCAAGTGATAATTATACTCGATCTTAAGTTGTGTGTTACCTATTTTTTGTATAATCTCATGTAATTGTTCGTATAATTGTGTGCATGAACTAACCAATGTGATTAGCCCATGTTTTTAGGTGAAATATACTAAGAATGGGCTTAATATGAGGATGCATGAGCAAGAAGGAACCACGAATTGAAGTACAAAGAAGATGCATGAAGAGAGCATGAAATGAGGGCTGCCTGCACAAGCAACGTGCCACAGCAGGCGAGCAGCGAGCCGGGCAACGTGCCACGCCCAGGTTCCTGCAAGCTAGGAGTAGCTAAGCAGTAGTCGTGCTCATCTGTGCCATGCCATTCCAAGCGATGCCCGCATCTAGCAATGTGACACGCCTAATGGTACCATGCCATGGCACATGCAGCGCCTGAATTCCAGTAGGCCTCCGTGTTGCCTCCATGTAATTGAGGCATACTGCTGCGATGGGAAGCATGACACGGAGGAGGTTCCTCCATGGCAAAAATCTCATTTAGTATAAAAGGAACACTTGGTTATTTTATTAGGATACCACGTATTATTTTCTGAAAACACAGAGGAGCAAAGGGAGAGCAGAGGAAACTCTACTTAGGGTTTGTTTTTCTTTCATTTTTTCACTCTAATTTCTACATGAATTGTAAGTACTCTATGAATTCGTGTATTAGCATGAGTGGGTAAAACCCTTCTTTTAGGGTTGAGGCCACATGACATGATTGTATTTGCTTAATTCGATATTTGGTTTGAGTTTGCATTGTTGTTAGTTCTTGAATTCTTGTTGTTAATCATTTTAATGCTTGATCACCATTGAAATACAATTGTTAATTGTAGGCAAACTCAAAAGAGCAAAACCTAGGATTGAACTAGGAGTGCAACAAGTGAGTTCAAGCCTTTAAGGTTGATTCACCGGTTAGGATAGTAATATACCTAATTCGTCTCGCTTGTTTATAAAATGGGAAAGATAGCTAGACACCTAAAATTGAGTTGTCACATCACCACTCTTAGATGTAGTTGTGAAGTCAAGTTTAGGTTAAATGGTTAGAGATTCGAAAGTCCATAATCAAAGGCATCAACCCCGTAAACCACTCCACATAGATAATTGCATAGAATTAGGTTGTCACATCCCCGCTCAATGATTTAGTTCTGAGGCTAATTCGATTATTTTTAGAGGATCGAAAGACCATGAACGTGGAAGTTATTTTGTGAGACAACAAATGAAGTTCATACTTGAACCAATATAAATGTAGCATTACATGAATGTTTGGCGTTAACCCTGGATTCTTCTTATTACTATTTCTCACTTAAATTTGTGATCGTCTTTAGAGTTAGAAAAAAACACATTTTAAATCTTGAAAAATTAGCACTTTTGAATTGTAATGCCCTAGAAGCTCAAAATCAATATCTGGAACTTAATTCAGAAAATCTAGAAAACTGCAGAAAAGTTGCAGAATGACCAACTTGACGGGTCGTTAAGTGATCCAACGACTCTTAAGGTCAACCTTGAGAAGGATGCCTAGATGATGAGTTAGTGGTTCCAAACGGACGACCCCACGAGTCGTTGTCAGGCCGCACGACTCGTTAAGGCGCCCGTTGCCAAGCCGGATTTTTAGAATTTGAGAAGTAGATAGTGTACTTGACGGAAGGTCACCACGAGTCGTCATCAGCAGTAACGACTCGTTAGGTCCTTCGTTTCCAGTCCTTCCTTGCCTTCTCACTAGTGTACATGACGGATGACACGACGAGTCGTTCCCAGTAATGACGACTCATTATGTTCCCGTCAGGGATTAGTACAGTATTTTCAGTGAACTTGACGAGAGGATCCAACAACTCGTTGGACCTGGTAATGAGTCGTTAGGTCACCCGTTAGGAACACCTGACAGTTTTTCCCAACGAATTTCTGGGGACTATTTAGTAAATTCCTATTCTCCAAAGCATTAAACAGCGTCATTTTGACTGCGGTTTTAGATATTTTAGTGGGGGTAATGGGTCCTTTTCCTCATTCCCCACTTAAGCACTCAGAAAAAGAGACCATAAGTTCTCTCAAGAATTCTCAAGAGCAAGAACTCGGGCAGTTTTCTTCTCCTCAATTTCTCAGGATTTTCATGGGTTCTTCATCAGGTATGTGGGGTTTAAGCAAGGGGATTTTTCTTCCCTTGTGTCCCCAAAATCCTCCTCAATTTCCTCTATCAGTTTTAAGCCCTGAGTTTTCGAATATGAAGAGGAATCATGTTTATTTTTGTTGATTTCACTTAGAACGATGTTCATGTATATTGTTGATATGATCCCCGTAAATTCATTATCAATTTGTCAGTGTTCATACAAAAAAGTGAATTTAAGCCCTAATTTTTCGAGTAATGATTTCTCTTGTTAAATTCCCTCTAGTGAATGAAGAATGCTTTGGGCTAAATTTCCTAGAAATTCTTTCTAATGTTGGGTAAATATCTCATGAATCAGAATGACTTTAGTTCGTTGAATGGAATTCCTATAATTCTTGAAATTTCTCTATATTATGAGACTCCCATGTTGTTGGAATAAGTTGAATTCTCTATTAGCTGCTAGTAGTCCAGACTAGTTAGAACTTAGAATCTCTCCAGAATCATATTAGTTTAGTCTCAGTCAGAATGCTAGAATCCTCAGTGATATTCAGAAAATTTTCAACTGATCAGTTTGACTTCAGTTTATTTTCGAGGTGTTAGTGGTGCCTCCTAGTTTTCAGACTCAGATTTAGATTTCAGTTATTTAGTCCATTAGGCGGTCATGACATTTAGTTATAGCTCTAAACAGCCCCAGGACCCCAGTTTCGTTATTAGTTGTTCTATAGATGGTTACGACGCTTCTAGATAAGCAGCTCTGACCAGTCTTAGAACCCAGTTTCAGAACCTGGTCTCATAAGGCTCTTAGGGTACATGCAGTGATTCATCCCTGACTAGTCTTGGGCCCCAGTTTTGAGCTACCAGCTTAGTAGATCAGTTTAGATTTCCATTGGGAGTAGAACTTAGCACCAAGCGGGCCGGGGTTCCAGCGCACCCAGGTTCCTAGAACTACGTTGCCAACGTTTTCAGTATTACTTGGCTTGATTGGCCCTAGATATATTTTTGTGATACTCAGTTCATGCCTTTATACCTTGGAAAGGTATATTGGGTCCTACCGGTAGGGTGTATACATCGAACTCCATGTCTAGCTCACATGGTTAAATGTCGGTTAAAGACTCTCCCACTAGTCAGTCCAGTCCAATATTAGAATAAGCAGCTCATCTTAGAACAGTATCTCAGATTCAGTGTTCCAGACTTAGGGCATGTCCTTGACCATCAAACAGGGTCGTCTTGACCATTTCAGATTATATCAATAGTTTAGTTTAGTTTACTTGTCGGTCATGGCGTGTCATTTCATTTCAGACTTCATTTGCAGTATGTCTCTCCCACTTACTCAGTACTTTCAAAGTACTGACGCATGCTTTTCATGCTGTATCGTTTTATGATACAGCTGCAGGTTCTCAGGTCCAGCACAGATAGTTACTTCAGTTTCAGAGCATTCCACTTCAACAGATCAAAGTGTGAGTCCTCATCATTTGAGGGCCTTGTTTATTTATTTCATTTAGTTATGGTTTTTTCTAGACTCAGAGTAAGCTGGGGGCCTGTCCCAGCAACTCCTCAGTAGTTGGCTTTCAGACCAGACTTGTCTTTCAGAATTGGATTTCAGATATATTATTTCTTCTCTAAGTTTCAGTCTTTACGTTTTTCCTAAACTGATAAAGCTGTTATTTATAAGTTCCGATGTGCATGTTTACTCAGAATGTTAGTGTATGATAGACCAGGGGTTGACTTGGGGTCGCTGGTGGCTCCAAGTACCGTGTTACATCCAGGGTGTAGGCTCAGGGCGTGACATGAATTTTTGAATTAATACATGAACTTGTTAATTTACTGAAAGTCTAATCCTTGTGGGTTCAACATCTGGATTGCAAAGAGTCACTATATTATTTGTATGACCATATACACTTTGCGCGTGCGCCTAAGGTGTAGCATGGAGCGGGTACCACGCTAGTATGAAAGATGGTTCAGATATGAGTGGCTTGAGTCTGATGCAAGCATGCGAACAAACGGTTGAGTGATTAGCTGAGTACTATATCGGTAAGGATATGAGTGGCTCGTGTCTGATGTATGCCTACGGACGAGAAATTGTGTGGGAGAGAGTACCATGATGGTATGATACATGGACTCTTAGGGTCCCAGCAGGTCATGACTGGATGGCCAAAATTAAAGACCCACTAGAATGTGTGTACAGATGAGGGATAAATGTGTGTTCAGATTTGATACAGAGTGAGACTAATGAGATACATAAGTTATACAACTGTGATTCAGAATGAATATAATTTCCTAACTTTTTGTGATTATATTTCATTAAATATTATTGTAATGTCTTTTACTTTTGTGATCTTAGGCGTATTATATGTCCCAATTACCATGTTTTACCCATATTATAGTTTAGTTTGAGGATAATTTAATTATATTCTTGTATGTTTGGAATAAATAATACTCAAGCACTAATAAATGTGATTAGACTATTTGCAGGTTGAAAATGCAGTTGATTAAGCTAAAATTTAAAAATGGATGTGCAAGGTTGAAGTATGGGATGCTAAATGGGCTAAAAAGTGATCTTAGAAGTCACTTTCGTGCCACGGAGGAGATTTGTCGGTTTCAACAATGTGCCACAGTGCCTTGGTAGAAAATTAGATTTTGAACGCATTAAATAGTGGACCTCCGTGACAGCAGTGTGTCATAGAGCTCGAGTAGCACATTCGCCTCCGTGCCACATTGATGAAGTCCAGGCGCTAATTGCTTATCCAGTGATGGTCCGCGTTAGCTCTGTGTCACGGAGCAAATTAGTCGCGATGGCCTCCATGACACGCTGCTGGTCATTCGCTGTGTTATTTCACTTTTGTATAAATAGAACATGTAAGCACTTTTTTATTTCATTCTGGACATTTTTTAAGACGGCAGTTACGCTGAAGAATATTCTAGGGTTCATTCTCTTCCCTTTTCTTTTATTTTCATTTTGTGTATGATTAACAACTACTTTGTAATGTTTATTCAGACAATGAGTGGATAAACACCCTTATTCTAGGGCTGAGGCTACTAGCATGAATGTATAGCATGTGTTGAAATTCAGTTTAAGTTTTCTATCATCAATGGCTATTCTTTTATTCTTACTTTTTGTATTTTAATGTTTGGACGACATTGAGATATATGTGTAATCTTGGTGTGACTCCAAAAGGAAAATCTCTAAATTAGGACAAAGAATAGGGGAATGAGTTCTTATCTTTGATATAAATTAAAGACAGGATTTACGTTTAGGATAGAAATATACCTAAAAAGCCTCATTCGGTTGAAAATTGGATTAAATACTATAATACCTAGAATGAATTATTGCATCACCATTCAATGAATGTAGTTGCAAAAATCATTTTAGGAAAATGATTAGTTTGAAAGACCATAGTCAGACCTTAAATCCTGTAAACCATCAGCCAGATAGAGAACTTAGCCGAAGGAAAATACATGTTGTACATCAATGCATTTCATGCCTCAACCCTAGAATATTCATGAATATTGATTACATACACTTTCATTAATTTTTTGCCTTTGAATTTGATTATTCTTATAATTATAAAAACTCCAAAACTCTTGTGTTGAATTTGATTATTTTATAATTATAAAAACTCCAAAAAAACTCTTGTGTTACTTTCACACTTGTTTGAAATAATTATAATATAGTCCCTATGGGTTGGATATTCAGCCTGAAAGAGCCTCTATATTACTTGTACGATCACGTGCACTTGAGTGTTCTGTTGGACGCAATAAATTTTTGGCTGCCGTTGCTGGCGATTTGGAAAATTAGTGAATTTTTGAGTTTTATTTTTGCTATTATTATACAAGTGTTGACAACTTAATCTTAGTTGCTACACTTGTAGGTACAAGTTGATTTCTGGAAGCTGGCACGTGATAGAGATTTAGTGGAGCCATATTTAGAGCCTGAGAGACAGTTACATCAATTAAGGAGGCTTTCTCTTCAATATTCTATTCCACAAGCTCCATAAGAAGAAACTCCACCAGCTGAACAGGAAGAAATTTATTTTGAAAAGGACGGCAACTAGACCAGTACGTGAGGTGGCAATCCTACTCGTGAATAATGTTACCTTCAGCATCTACAGGACAGAACCAGGAGGTAGATTTGAGCTGAAGTAGAATATGGTATAGCTCCTGCATACCAGCAGACAATTTACAGGTCTTCCTCATAAAGACCCACAGCAGCACCTGCAAAATTTTTTAGAGATAAGTGACCTGTATGCACCCATATAGGTATCATCATGTTATGTGTGGCTTACATTTTCTTATTTTCCTTGCTGGGGGAAGTGAAGTGGTGGCTAAAAGTTGAGCTACCTAATTTATAACTACATGAGATGGTCTGGCGAGGAAATTTTTTATTCGGTTCTTCCTTTCTAGGAAGACTGCAAAGCTCATAAGTGAGATCTTAAGTTTCAAACAAAGAGATGGTGATAAGTTGTACTAATTATGGGAGAGGTTCAAGTCGATGCTAAGAGATTGTTCTCACCATTACTAGTCAAATGAGGTCCTTGTGTTGTAATAACCCAAAAGTCCCCAAGATCATACCTGTTACACCCCGTAAGATTCCCGGCATCTAGATGGCCTACTCGCACGTTAATTAAGCATATTTGAAAGCCATACGTGCTAGGAAAAGGCCCGGGAAAAGATCGGACGAAA
>JACEIK010015609.1:0-18294 GCA_018107945.1 Datura stramonium | reverse complement strand
ACCCCTCAATTTTCTAGTGTTTCAATTTATTCCACCGGTTTTCACATTTATAATTTGTGAAAGATTGTTTTTAATATTCATCCTATATAAAGGTTTTGATTTGCCTCTGTGTATCTCACCTCGTTCTTGACGAGTCTTTTGCACATCTAATCTATTAAGGCTTTGTTTGTTTAGGCTTGATATACATCAAGTTGTCAACTTTGAATCACTCCATGATTTGTATCTAGTTTTTTTCAATCTGTAAGATGAATGCTGAGAATTGCTCTATTTGCTTTGAGGTTGCAATAGAGAATAATGGCAGATCAATTGCCAAGTTAAAGTGCGGCCACTACTTTCATTTGGGTATGAAACTTAAATATTAAATTTTAGCTGTGTCGAATAGTTACGATATACATTGTTATTTTTCATTCATGTATTCGTTAATTACTAGATTTGTCAATTTTTTGGGTGGGGCTTTTTTTCTCTAAAACTTAATCCATGATTTGAGCTTTTTTCCAAAGCTTTTTTAATTGGGAAATAGATTTAAGAAATTAATCTCTCTTTATTCTCGAATTATCCCTTTTTGAATTTGGAAGAACTTTTGAAGCGTTTTAAAGAAAAGAAAAGTATGTTTCTATATATGTATGTATATATATATATATAATGTATATATATGTATGTATGTATGTATATATATATATACGAGATGTATGTATGTATAGATATGTATGTGCATATATATATCTATACACACATACATATATCTATGCATACATATATACATATACATACATATATGTATGTATGTATGTGTGCGCGTGTGTGTGCGAGACATATGTATTTAATTATATTTATTTTCAATGCGGTGTATTGGCTCGGAATTCAATATAGGAGGTTTGATGCGTTGCCCAAATTGCGAGAGATAGAAAGTGGAGATTGGAAATTTGCGAAGCCGGGGAACTTTATGAACCGGCATGGGAGGAAGAGAGTGAGGAGGAAGATGAAAGCTGAGCAAGGTAATTTAAATATTATTTACCACTTGCATCCTTTATATATATATATATATATATATATATATATATATATATATATATGAAATTTCCTTCTTCTGATACATTTGCATTTAATATCTGTCTATTTCATTTTTTCTTTTTTTCCTTGTATACCAATGAAATTGCTTTATCAACGATAGGGTTGATTACATTTTATTTTATTTTATTTTCTTTATAATATACGAGGAGGGGACGGGGGGAGGAGGAAAAAAGGAGAAATACTTAATGAAATTTGAACTATGTACTTAGTGATGTGATGTATTATCATTACAAAAATTAGATTTGTCACATGTGAGGGGCACCTACACCTAAGTCGAAGGAGAATCCTAGATAGTCTAAGTCTATAAAAGCAATTTTAAGTGAAAAACTAAAGAGTATCGAAAACATGAACTTAAGCATAAAATATCTCATAACGTAAGTGTGAAGGTAATGAAATAGACCACAAAAATATGATAGTCACAAGTATAAGAGCATTTAAGAGTATACAAGTCTAGAAATACAAATACATTGTACGAATGAAAGGCGGAATATAAAGCTAGGGGAGAAATGCATTGCGGATCAATCAGGAAGCTCACCACTATGTCTCCTCAAGGATAACCTCAAATGCAACGATCAACTCGCACTCGGCTAGCTCTCGAATGCAGGCGCACCCGAGAGAAAAGAGGGCAACAAGTGTAGCATGAGTATATAAACAATCGTACCCAATAAATATCATAAATTGACTCTTTCTCTATGTTGGGACGGAACAGCAACCAAAAAACACACACACAAATTTCTTTGCGAGAAAATAGAGAAAAGCAGACGGCGACACAATTTGTGGTTCGGTCTCGCGACCTAGTCTAGCGCAGCTGGGAAGATTTATTTGCTCTCTCTTGTGGTGTTTAGATTACAAGTAAAAGCTATCTATTTATAGAAATATATTCGGGTTATTAGGATTTCCTAACGGGCCTAAGTAATTTGGGCCGACTTAATCGAGCCTCCACAAGCCCAAAATCTCCCACTTGAGCGTGTCTTCAGCGCCATCCCTTTGTGAGCCTTGTACGATCTAGTAATCTCTTCCTCATCTTCTGGTTGCGTGACCTTTTCATCGGTTAACTGAAGGCCCGTTGAAACTCCTAAGCTCCAGCTATCAGTCACGACTAAAGCGGCTCGTCCTCTGTCTTTCACCGACTCCCACTTGCACAGCTTGCCGAATCTGCCGATATTCGAGAACAAACAACACTCTCCATGAGTTGCGAGGTAATCATCCGAGAGAGACTTTGGCATTTATTGTTCTCATAACCTTCATGCGGTGACTCTGGGTAGAAGTATAGGTCTGCTCAGCATACGAAAATCCCCTATTGGTTTACTGAACACTTTTCCAAGCACACGTTCAACCTGAATCGACACAGCTGGCTCTGGGTTTATCTCTGCCAAGCAGACCTTCTTCTGCCCTGAGACTCGGGCCGGATTTTGTTTCTCTTCTAATTTGGAATGAGTCACTCCCTCGGATGGTAAATAGACCATATATAGCGAACTCCGTTTCTTTCTCGAGCTATGACCAAGTTCCCTTTATCACCTTCCACGCCCGTTTGAACTTAACATCATGTCCCTCATCATCCAACTTCCCAAATCAACCGTTCCTTCAAGCTTAGAATGCTCGGACATCCTTTAAAGTCCACGAATGGCGAAGTTTGAGAATCATGTCACCCATACTAGTTACATCAAGAACTTTATTGTTCGCTAGTCTTACTTTCAAAATCCCCTTCTTTCGGATTACGCAATGCTTCAACTGCGTGGGTAGCATGAAATGAAGCACCGAATCCATGACCCGGGAATCCTGCTTGCTCTCCACGCTCCATCTCAAGGAATCATTATGAGCGTTGTGCAGTTAACTTGTCTATTATTCGGGCATTGATTTCTGAAATGCCCCACCTCCACAGCCGTCCAACACGTTACACTGGCGATCTGAGTCTTGGCCAGCTCCTCATACATTCCTGCTCCCACTACCTCTGCTATTTCTCCTGCCTCTGTAGCGACATTTAGCAATTCACTCGATGATTCCCAGAACTCCTTCTTCTGACATTCTAAGCCTAGAATGAGATCACGAATCTTTTCAAAAGTGAATCCATCGGGTCACTGACTGTGCTTCTTTGTGTCGTTCCGGACAGCGCGTCGAGGTGTGACGATAGCGGTAGTAAGGCTTGGACTTCATCATAGAACTTAATTCCCAACGCGTAAGTGGCTAGATCAAGAATTCATTGTATTAATGTGCTCGGTAACTAAACCGCCTTCCTTCATTTTGTGTTTGCAATTCTCTAATCGAAAAGACCTTGTTTCTTTGCGAGATGGCTTCTCGTACATGTTAGGCGGTTCCATGATACCTTTCACTGTCTTCTCCTTGAGGAATGTTGACGCAACATTAACTGGTCAACGAGAGTCGGATAACCGCCATGGCTTTAGATCCACACTGCCCACTACGCATCGGACATCTTTTCGGCTTGTCACCCAATACCATGTCTAACTCCTTACAGACAGCCAAATCCTCAATTTGCATTTTCCTACTTGAAATACGCCATCCAGCTTTTCAATTGATATTTTCCATCTGTCATCTCAACGACTAGATGAATTACATTCGTGATCTTAGGTCTTGGTAACTTCAAAGGAAAAATTGACCAAAAGCCAATACGCACCAAGAAAATTAACTCGGACCACCACCTGACAAGAGACCAATTGGAAAAACTTTCTGCTTAGAAAAAAAAAATTTTTCAGCGAAACAATAATTTTCGGTGGCTTCGTGCACCTTGAGTGAACGGTGCACACGGTGAAAAGAGGCTCTCGACGGCTGACCTCACAGCATGTCTGCGCTCCCACCGGGCGGCGGCTGGCCTCTTCTTTGCTCGATGCGAGAAAGAAATTGGTTTTCTCCGGTCGGCGACAACTGTCTTCTTGCTTTCGGTTCTTCTCCGAGGCATCGAGCTGGATTTGTGGTGGCAAACAACTCGCGGTGAGCGGCGCGGCCCTGCTTGGGTTCTGATCGGCCCTGGCATTGCCGATCTGGCTCCCTCTGCGCGACGGCGCTCCACAGTCGCGCGGTTATCCTTTTGGCTCGCGGCGCGGCGGCGGCGGCTACTCACGTCTGCTCGACCATTTACTTGGCGCATTAGTTCTTTGGTGGCGATACGTGCTGCCTCTTTGGTTCTCAAAAAAATTTTTAGTACTCTCCAATCGGCGACCCTTTCTTTCTTTCTCCAAAAAAATTTTTTGGTCTTCTCCAAAAAATATTTTTAGGTAACTCTCGCAATTTTTTTTTTTCGATATTGTTATAACCCGCTCTGGTACCAATTGTTGGGACAGCGGAACAACAACAACAAACACACACACCAAATTTCTTTGCGAGAAAATAGAAAATGGAACACAAAGCGACACACAAGAATTTACGTGGTTCGGTCTCGCGACCTAATCTACTGGCACCCATTGCGAGGAATTTTATTGCTCTCTCTTATGGTGTTTAGATTACAAGTACAAGCTATCTATTTATAGAAAATAGATTCGGGTTATTAAGATTTCTAACGGGCCTAAGTCAGCTGGGCCGACTTAATCAAGCCTCCACAAGCCCAACACTCTAGGTAGCAATGAGACTTAAGCATGAAAATACAAATTTTAGGGGTCACAAATATTATGTTTGAACAATAAACATATTCAATATCAAGATTGAATTGTTCAACACTAGATATACAAGACAATTAATCATAAATATGAAGTGATTAAATGCAATGCAAAGTACCAATGTAATGAAACCAATATACATACGTACTCCACGGGGTTAATACGTGGCGCGGCCCATAGGGTCTTGCGAGGTTGATATAGTACTCAATCAGAATAACTTCCCATTGGGCATACAACTCTTTGCCAGAAACAATTTTCAATGATCATGCACCCTCCTCACGAGGACAGACATTAGTTATGTTAAATTCAACCCACGAGCCAATATCACATGAATCATCTTAGCATGAGTATTATTGTTAAATGTGACCCTCCAGGACAATATTTTATGAATCATTTCCATATGAGTACTATAAGAGCTCACAAGGCATGTAAAATCATATGTGATCTCGGCATTTCTTGATTCTCAGAAGTATAAAATATAAATGCATGAAAATATGATCCAATAGGCATATTTATCATCAAATAAGTATGACTCTTGCTTGAAAATGTTAATCATCATAATTATAATAAGGCTCATCTAGCATAACAGTCGACATGTAATCAGTTTCACAATTTATCTCAGCAATGTGGATAATCATACAAATAACCTAAAAAGTCATTTAATACTTGTATATCCCACTCAGTACTTGCATAGGTGCTCATCATCGCACATATACGGTATCCCCTTATTATATTTGTATTAGCATTAATTAAGAAAACATCCTGAATCGATGTTTAATAAACCTTAATTTACCTCGATCGAAGCACCGATCCATTCAATAGCCTTTCCATTCCTCGATCCTCTAATCTCTCCAAATCTGTAAAGAAAATATAGTTTATGAGTACAAGACTCTATCGCGCCCCATATTGATATATAAAATCTTTAATCAAAATTCAATAAAAAGTCAACCCTAGAGTTTTGAGGTCAAAACTAGAAATATATTGTGTAGTTGATTTACCACGATTGAAGATTCTAAATCCATAAAAATCACCCAATTTCTTTCACGTATCGAACTTTAAATCATTGAATTTCATTATCTAAGCTTAGGGCTTAAAACAACTTCAAACCATACATGAATTAATAAACAATCGCGCAGGTCCATGTCTAAATGATAATTTGAATATAGATTCTTATCCTACGAATAAATCTAGGAAACACCTTCAAAATGTCAAAATCAGAGGTCAATAGCTCTCAAAAAATTGTATTATGAAATGTCCCATCGAAATAGAAATTTAAATTTCAAGCTGGTGATTCTTGTACATGAGGATAATTTCCCGCTTCGGTGATGTCATAAATGCATAAGATCTCTTAGATACTTAAATGGCCATGTCAAGCGATCCTCGCAGTGTGGAACTTCTCCATTTTTGTGACATTGCACTGTGGAAAGGACATCGTGGGTGCATGATCACAAGTATCACCAAACTCCACGAGCCCAGGCCACCTATGGACCCATTAAGAGAGAAGAAAACTAACCGGGGTTAAGACTAAATAGATTTTTCTTCATTGATATTCTATTAATACACTTGTCAAAATCGAAAGCCCCATTGATATCTGGGAGGAAAATTCCTTTGGGAATCCGAATCTTAACCCATCTATTGGATAATAAATAAGACACTTATTCTTGATTCGAATCATATGGACTTCAAAGGTAAGACTTAATTACTTTGGAAGAATATATATTAGTTGTAAAGAATTCTAGTTTGGTACAAATATATATTAACGTCGATTGGTTATGCGAAATAAGTCCCACATTGATAGATTAAAAAAATGGTTGCATAGAAGCTATTTGAGAAAGTTCTTATGATGTGAGATTTTTTTGTAAAAGTGAGACATCCCCAAAATAGATAATATCACACTATGTTAAGAGTATCCTTGAATTATATTTATATAATAACTCTTATCATAGTCAATCATTCAACAAGACGCGTATCAAGATGTCAAAGTGATCGTGTAAGGCCTACTTGATCATCTACGAGAAGGTTTATGACTTTTAGTTATAACTTTGGAGATGCATACACAAAACTAAAACCAATAAAATTTAGTGACTATAAATGCTAAGATGGTGGCAAATTTTACAATTAATATCTATACTAGCTCATACCCTGATGAGTCATACGAGAACTTTGTTTATGATGGGTCATAGGAACTTAGTTTGAGATGGAGAATGTTGAGGTAGGAACAAACTCTCATATTGTTGAAAATAAAAAGTAACTACATATAAGGTGTAAGAAGCTCTTAAGCGTGCGAGGTTTTGGAGAAAACCATAGAGACTTAACTTTGTTGAGAACAATATTAACTTTGGGTAATTTGCCCAAATAGAATATTTCGATGCCTCTATTTAAAATTTGACCGTGTTAAGAGAAAATAATAATTGTTTCTTTAGAAGTGAGAGAAAAATTCTAGCGGATCGGCGGATGTCAAGATGTTTTTTTATTTAATAATTTAAACTATTCAAAATCAACTCTAAATGGCTCCAAAGTTGATAATCATTATTATAATGTCAGTGTACTTTTGTTTTGTTTAGATTCTAACTCAAATCTTTAAAAATTGATATACCCACTTTGGTTTCTTGTAAAAAGCAGATTAAATAAAAGTTAACAATGATGTTCTTCTTCTTCAATAAAATCAATCTAGAATAATTACAAATAAAAGTCTTCAATTTTATAACACATATAAAAAAATAGAAAAAAGAAAATGAAGGAATAATCCAGCGGAAATATATGTTTGCGCATCATTTTTTAATGGTGTCAAAAATTAAATAAATATTCTTCGAGAAAATATCCGTATAAAATTACGGACTATCTTTAAGTTATTCTAAACCAATCTAGAATAATTTGAATAACATAGTTTGCAATTTATATTCAAGTTTGTCTCATGTGAAGGAATGTAGTTGTTAATCATGTTTTTTTTCCTTATATCTTTAGAAAAATCGTAATCCCTATTAGTTTAGGAAATGTTTTGTCGAGTGAAAAATATATTATTTTTGTAGGACAGGGAGAACCTTTCTCTCATAGGTTTAGGAGTACTTGAGATCTATATATAGGAAAGGGATCGTAGTTGGGATTCATAAGTATTGTACACTTTTTCTCTTTATAGTGAAAAACTCTCTGCTTCTACTTGGAAGATTAGGTTTAGCTAAACCTTGTTAAATCCTAATGTTATTTTTCTTCTCTATTTACTTTGTATGTAATTATGTGCTAATTTAACTCACGTCTTTCCGCAATAAGGTGATATCGGAGAGCACCATAATAGTATAGTAGTAATATACATGGCGAGGTACTAACATTTTAATGTATTTGTTTATGGCTTTATCATTAAAAATATTTAATAGGAGACCAGAAATCAATGTTCATCTCCATTAATCTTTGCTCCCTTTATTTTCTTACCTTGAGTATAGCATTCCTTAATTGGAGATTCTTATCTAAATACTTTCACGATTTTCTTCTCATATAGTTTCATGAGTCTAGTTCTTTGTAAAGTTTTAATATTCAGAGAAAGCTCAAAAATAAAGGGTTTGACCATGTTATCTTTCTACCTATAAATTTTTAGACATATCTCTCCTTGTTATGCCTTCATATCATTAATGAGCAACCAGCTTCAACAACTTGTCATAATAATACATGTACTATGTATCAAATCTACCTTTACAATTATTTATTTGAAAAAAAAAGTAAATCATGCCATGATCTGAATCAAACGAATTAGCTTAAGTAATATATTTCGGCACATTCTAAACTATAAACTTAGACCAATATTCAATTAAACATGCTAAGGGATTAAGCCTACATCAGAATAAACCCTAGGCATATTTTAAATAAAGAACAACCGATTGTTATGTTGGAATAACTATAACATAAGATTTTACCAAATGAAACAATAGAGCCAAGTAGCCCATAAACATGTTCTTGGTACTAAAATCACATGAATAAAACCACAACAAAGTCAAGAGTTTAATTCATAGATTATCTTGCTATATACATAGTGGCAAAATAAAGTCTAAGATAATGCTAGAAAGGTAACCATGAACTCAAAGAATTAGAATTTTGGGGAGATTTTCTCTAATTCAAACCATTAAAAGAAACTAATCTTACACACATACCGATCTTATATATTCCAGCCATAAAAGACATCGGATAAATTAGTAAAGGTTAAACTAAAGATACTACATAATCTAGAGAGAGGTTGGAGGGAGTCTTTTTTGTGTGCTTGAAGTTGATGCTTCTACTTTTAGTGACCTGAGTAAGAAATTTTTGAAGAGAGGGTAAGAAAGAGGGAAAAAAACGTTAGGGAGGGAGTGGAAAAAAGGAGTGATTTTTGAGGGAAATATTTTTCATGAAGAAAAAATAATGAGAAATATTTTTCAAAATATCTGGGTGATAAAATTTAAATTTAAAATTTTGCTCAATATTATTGATAGGATCTAAATAATATTTCATTAAAAATATATATAATTTTATAATTTTATAAGTTTTTTTAATAAAATATTTGATTTGTAAACTTAATAAATTAACAATTGTATATTATTGTCAAAATACTTCTCACTTGATTACAATAACTTTTTACAAATAATAACTTTTAAAAAAAAAATCTTATCAAGTATTTATAATTTTAAAAAATAGTGAATAAATATAAAGGGAGTAAAAGAAACCTTTGCAAGTGAAGAATGATATGATGAGGACGAAAAATAATGAATATAAAAATATGATAATAAAATAATATAAATAATAATATAAATAATAATATATAAATATGTATGACAAAAAATGATTGAGCGCGGCATATATACGGACCTCCAAAATGTTGGGAATATGAGCAACATTGAGCAGAAGTTGTCATGCAAGAGGAAAAAACATTAAAGCTTTGAGATCTACGAGGCCCCAACTATAACGGCTGGGCTTGTGTACTATGTATGGAAAGAGAGAAACCTAAGGATCTTCCAAGATGCGAGACAATGTTAGCCAATTTGGTCAAACGAGATAATTCAAAAATTCATATACGAAATAAGAGTGTTAGGATAGTAAATTGGTTGGGCTGACACAATTATCTCTCCTAAGTTGCCTTAGTTGGATAGTGATTATCTTTGTGTTTCTTTCTCTAGTTTTTCGCCTAGTTGAAGCACGGGACAATGTCGAGTGCTCAACCTTGATATCTTGATACGACTACTTTCGATAATATAAAAGTTTATTTACCAAAATAATAATAATAATAATAATAATAATATAAAAAATGATATTAAAATAATGTGGATAATATTTGTTAGCAAAAAAATTTGAAAAAATAAGAAATATGTTATTTGCCTCGTGAATAAATAACGCTCAAATGAGCAATTTCTACGTTTCTGCAGCAGAGGACTAACTTAGCCAAACTTTATTAAATCCTTGTGTTATTTTTCTTCTCTATTTACTTTGTGTGTAATTTTGTGTTAGTTAACCAACAATATTTCCGCAATAACTAATATCAAAGCACAACAGTAGTATAGGAGTAATATACATGGCAAAGGTACTAAGGTTTTATGTGTTCTTTATGGCTTTATCATTAAAAATATTTAATGGGAGACCACAAATCTATGTTCATCTCCATTAATATTTGCTCCCTTTATTTTCTTGCAATAGTATAGTACTCCTTAATTGAAGATTCTTATCTAATTATTTTGTTCTTCGATATAGTTTTAGGAGTCTAGTTTTTGTAAAATTTCAACATTAGGAGAAATCTCAAAAATAAAGGGTTTGGTTTGACCATGTTATCTTTCTACATACTCAAATTTTAGACATATCTCTTCCCTTGGTATACCTTGAGTACATTAATGAGCAACCAGCTTCAACAACTTCTCATAATAATACATTTACTATGTATCAAATCCATCTTATAATTATTTGTTAAAAGAAAAACTAAATCAATAATGAATATCACAACTTTTGATTGTCATCAACTCCTTCACTTTATTTCTTTCATTCTTTATCATTCTTCGGCTCTGTGCATTTCTTAATTTTATTTTAAAAAATTACAAAATTCAAAAATAATAAAAAAATTAAAAAAATTAAAAAAATTAAAAATATTTTTAATCTATTAAAAATATTGGTTATTAAATTTTTATACGTGATGGATTAACGATGATATTCATAGGTAAGTTTATTTTCGATTGTCAAATGAGGTAAATTCTCTCCAAAATGAGTGCAATGTATTTATGTTTAATGTGGCTGCACAAAGAATGAAAAATAAAGAGATTATGGAAGATAGGAGTGTCTTACCTATTATGCATGCATGTACGTATGTACTTAAATTGTATTATTATGCATGCATGTTTGAAAATTAAGGTTTGACTCATTGTTAAATTTTTAATATTAATTAATTTTAAAATATTATTTTAATTTTCCGATTCTATTCGTTAATATACGGTTATAATGCATTATCTTTGTTCCTCTTCAAAAAAAAAAAAGAGAGAGAACAAAAACATACGTTTATGAATTATGTAATTGGTTATTTAAGATTGTTTTATATTTATTTACTTATTGATTTCTTTGTTATTTACTCATTTATTTTGAAAATACTTTTCTCTATTTACTAGAGCATTTGGTTGGTGAAACCACATATATTAGCTCTCACATTTTTACACTTAAAAATAAAGAAAGAAGAATTTGTTATACAAACTCATAAGCATCTACTACTAAATTAATTTTCTTTTGAACTTTTGAGTAGTTGCCTCAACCACCGCGGAGGTTACGCTTCGATCCAGTTTTGTTGAAATGGAAGCTCAAGTACTGCAAATATGAGTAAATTGACAATCATATATTACTTTGATGTGCTCAAAATATAAGGCTGATTTTTCTTAGTAGGATTCGAATTGATAGCTCTAGTTCTAACTTCTACCGACTTTCATTATCTCTTTTATGTTTTATTGATCTGATAATTTTTGGTTTAATCTCAAGTACTCTTTTTTAAAACATTCTTGGTTAAATATTTTACCTATAACAAACTTATACATACATACACATACATACATATATATATATATATATATATATATACTTATACATACATACATACATACATATATATATATATATATATATATATATATATATATATATATATATATATATGTCAAACTAGTAAGTTATTTGATCTTCTGACAAGTGGCTAGCTATAATGTAAGTACTAAGTGATGCATGTTGGCAGTGTCTTGGACAGCAATGAGGGTATAAGACCATTATGAGCAAATCCCGTGACGAATGGAGTTCAGAAATGTCAAAAAAGCTGGGACAATGTGTTTGGTCGGCGACTGTCTTACTGAATAAACGTCTGAGGGTACAGTATGGGAGGGCAACACTCCACAAAACTCACTCAAAAATTAAAAGAGGTTTATAGAAGTAACAATGCTTAACTTATGTCTTACAAAAATTCTCCCCCTAAACATAACTCTGAAAGCCCTTAGGATTATATTATGGATGTTGCCAAGTTAGAAGAAGGAACTTCAATTTATATAGTCCAAAATCTTTTCCGACGGAGAAAAAAAATTGACCAAATACGGAAAAATTCATTTTTAGAAAAAGAAAAGTCCAATTATGGTAAGAAGGTCAAAGCAAACACTCAATAATTCTACCCCTTGGCTTGAATTTTTGACAAAATAAATTTACTCCATCTTCTTCACGTAATCTTCAATAGATTAAATCTCCATTTCCAAATCTCCTCCATTAAATCTTTGTCTCTACATGGAGTAACACTCCGATAGAATTTCTCAAACAAAATCTTCATTATCATCAAATATATTGTGTATAGAACTAAATTCACTAAGATAAACACCCATTTTGAATCTCACTTTGATATCACTTGTTATGACGGAAGAAGAAAGCAGGACTCGAAAAATATAGAAAATAAAGAACATCAAATTTAACTTGAAAAACCCTTAAAATTGAAGGTAATAACCACAAAATCATAAAGATCCAAATAGCTTTAATATAATAATGAGAGGGTAACAAAAGTTCTCCAAAATGGCTATACGTCAAGTGCCACATACGGAGAAATTTTTAACAACACCAATATAAATAAATCAGAAATCAACCACAGTGAGTTCTATCAAGGACTTGAAATCGAATGTGTGACGTTCAAATACTACCTCCTTGTTCGGAGTAAGATGTTAGGTAATACTCGGTCAAAATTTCAATTACGATCCAACGGTGAACGAATCGGTAAACATGATTTGAAGGTAGGCGATCGGAGAGTAAAGCTGCCAATAAAAAAATCCGTTTCTTCTTCTCTATTGGTGGGAGATTTCTCGAAAGCATTTGATAAATTCACCGAAGAAAATCTTGTTCAATTCTCAAGTTCTTCGTTTTATAAATAATGGTGGTGTTTTTTATTAAGCCAAAATCAATTCAAATAAAAATAAAAACCAAAATTCAATTCCAAATAGGATTAGAAACCAATGGAGAATAGGATTATCCATTAGACCTTTGGCTCTAGCCAACGGGCTAAATGGATATTCAAGTGGAGAAATTATGGATAGTCTTCATACCTACCAAAGTTCTACAATACTCATACTTATCTGCAAGCACCACTTTTGTAAGCATATACGAAGGATTATCATCGGTGATGTATCTTCTCAACCTCAAAATCTACACTTGTGGCTAAGCCTAGAACCATACGAATAGAAGACATTTTCATGATAAGGGGAAAAATTTCATCAAAGTCAACTCCCTTCCTGCGGACAAAACCTTTGATAACTAACTTACCTTATAACTAAAGACAGTATATTGTTCTTGCTTTACTTTGAAAATCCAGTTGTTCGTTAAAGCTTTCTTACCTTTCGATAATTTCACTAACTCCCTTATGTGTTATTCTTGTGGAGTGACTTCATCTCATCATTCATGGATTCTACCTACGGATCTCTTTGAGTATTTTGCATGTCTTCATCATATCTTTAGAACTTATGTTCTCTCATGTCAATCAAAATACATACTCATTAGGAGAATAATGTGTGGATTTTTGCTTCTCCTTAGCTATGCAGGAGTTGGTTGTTGGTCAACCACAATATTATTAACATGAGCATCTATATGTTCTACACCTTGATGATTATTTTGATTTTAATGTCATGCACATTTATTATTTAGGTTCCTTCATGTGTAATAGGTGTATACGATGTAGAGTTGGATCCAGCATCGACTAGCTCTTATTATTACAGCTTGATTTTATCAGTCTTGTTAATAACTTTAATATTTTGGCATTCAAAAAATATTGCATCGACTTCCGAGTATATTTTTATCAATTGGATTATAAAAATGATACTCAAACTCATCTTGACCATAACCAATGAAGATGCCTTTGCTTAGTTTTGACATTCAATTTTGATCCCTCATCTTTTGGAACATGCACACAAACTTTATATCTAAAGACTTACAAGTGATCATGAAAACATTCTTAATAAACCAAACTTTATGCGAGGCAGCATCATCAAAGAAACAATAGGAGATAAATTGATAACACAAGCTACAATATTAATTTCTTACGCCCAAAGAATTTTGAAATTTTAGCCATTGAACCATGCATCTAACTTTCTCAACTAAATTTTGTTCATGCTCTGCGGGCCGTTCAATTGGCGTCTTGGGTGAGTTTTCGATGATGACTTTCTTGCAATTTGCTATACATATCAAAGGGAACACAATATTCACCGTTGTTATCAGCGCAAATATATATTAATTTCTTTCCAGTTTGTCTTTTGAATATGACTTGAAATTTTTTTAAAAAATCAAGTTCTTAATCTTTGAATTTTAGAGGAAATACCTAGAGCTTGCAAGAATGATCATCAATAAAATCCAAAAAGTAAATTCCACCACCTTTTGAATTCACTTTAAAAGTACCACGAAGTTATAGTGTACTGAATCTAATAATTATGGTTTTCTTGAAGAAGGATGACTATAAAAAAAACTCTTTTCTATTACTGGCCTAGCAATGAACACATCTTCTTACTTGTGCTTGTTTCACACCGGTGAGCAAATTCTTCTTAGACAAACGTATATTTCTCTCCTCATATGACTTAGACTCTTGTTCCACAATTCTGATAAAGTTTCACTTTTCACCATATTTATGGAGTTACTAAGGATGGATCCTTGTGTCACGTGTAAATTAGAATACTTTCTTTCTCGAGCTAAAAATAATGAACCCTTGATAAGCCTCTATTGGTTATTAAACAAATCATTATGATAGCTTTCATCATCTAGTTGTCTATGTAGATCAAGTTTGAAGAAATGTTTGGAACATACTTGACATTACGAAGGACTAATATTTTACCAATATTAATCTTCAAATAAACTGTCCCAATACTAAACACCTTAAACTCACCGGCATTGCCTATCTTTAACCTACCGAAGTCAATAGGAGTATAAAGATGAAAATAAGTTTCTTCTAAATTGTGACATGAGATATAGCTCGAATCTATCAACTAGTATCATGGGATACAAATTAATGAAGCTTTTATCACAAGCGAAAAGAAGGTCATCTCAGGATAATATCAACAATATTATTTTTCATTATTTTCTTCTTTCTTTCCTTCTCTAATGTCTTGCTTTAATTATTGCAGAATATTTAATATGTCCTTTCTTGCCACAATAATTCATGAATAATTACGTCGCTGGACCTTGGTTTTCTTCTACTTTTACTGTATATGATATTGTTTTATCTCTTCCCTTGTCTTCAATAATGCATGATACGAAAATGAGCCTGAGATTTTCTCTAACTTCTTCATTCAACAAAACACTCTTGGTATCTTCATGGTCATTTACCACTTGAGAGTTGAATTTGTTAAAAAGTAAAGAGATTCCTTAGAATTTGGTATGGTATTAGAAGCCAAAGTCCTTGTATCTCATCATCAAAATTGACATTTATTTCAAACAGTTGATCAATGGCACCTTGAAAATAGGACTTCCCTCCTTGTATTTAGAGGTCATCAATTACTTTAGTAAGAACAACTTGTTATTGCCATTCTTTGAAGTAAAAAGTGTTGCTAACTTTTTCTACAATGATCTAGTATGTGTCTCATTTATAATATGATTGCAAATATTTTCTTTAACTCGTTATCTTAAATATCCAAATACTTGTTGATGCTCAAAATTTCAATTTTCATCGAGTCATAGACTCGAGTTTATGAGCAATGAAAGCAACTGCACATAACTACAAATAATAGATCTTTCACCTTGTTTTTACATATATTATAATTACACCAATTTAAATATACCATGCAGCATATTTTTCCTCCATAAAAATCCTTGATGAATGATCAAGACTCTAACACCACTTTTTAGAATAGGAATAGTCATATGTAATGCGGAAGCTATTATAACAAACCTCAAAAGATGATAAATAAGAAAACGTGCGAAAATATACCAAAAGAAATAAATAACTTAATTGGTTTGGTCAATCAGCACACATACACTAGAGGATATGAGCAATCAACTATATAAAAGAGAGTACAAATATCGAGAGAAGTAACCTGCAAAATTGACTCAAATTAAAAGTGGTTCATACAAGTGACAGTGTAACACTTATGTCTTATAAATTCTCTCCTTAAATAAGATTTTCAAAGTCCGTAGGATTATATTGTGATGCTACCAAGTTAGAAAGAAGGAACCTCAGTTTATAGAGCTCAAAACTTTTTCCTATAGGAAAAAATATTGACCAAATATGAAAATTTTATGCTTTTCTTTTATAAGAGAAAAATTCAATTATGGTAAGAAAATCAGTCAAATAATCGTTATACTCCCCCTTGATACGATTTTGACAAAAAAAAAAAATTTGTTCCATCGTCTTCATGTAATCTTCAATAGATTAAATCTCCATCTCCAAATTTCCTCCATTAAATCTTTGTCTCTACGTAGAGTAATTCTATGATAAAATTCTCAAACAAAAAATTTTATTATCAACAAATAGGTGCAGCTAGAACTAAATCCGCCAAGATGACACTCGTTTTTGAATCTCACTATGAGCACAATCGGATTATTTCAGTTCTAACAGTAAGAACATGTCTTTTCATATGATTGAATATTATCCTGTGAATAAATAAAATAACCTATATAAGCTTTGTTCAAATTGTACTTACTATTAATATCTTATTAATAATTTGATATCTATAGAAGTTATAATCTTGGTAAATACTTAATGAAATAACTCAAGTTATATCATTTATTTCATATGTCGCCTATGTTATCCCAAAATAAGAATCCACTTTACATGTTACTTCAAATATTATAATTATCTACCCATATTAAAATAACTTGTAAAGCTGTATTTATTGTTTGATATGAATAAATACGAGCTTAGGCCTCATTTGATTTTATTAAAATTAACATGTACGGCGAATGCATATCTAAATAATTAAGATGTTGTCTTTAGATCTAAATACTAAATGAAAATTTTTTATTTTTCAACATACGAATATTGCATATTATTTATTTATAAATATATTAAATATATTTAAAATAAAGAAGTAAGTAGATATTAAAATAGTTACTTAATAAAATAAATTTATTATCAAACAAAAAAATAAAATATTTATGTTTGCTAGTGATGATGGAGATGCTTTATAGTAATGGTCGAGGTAATGATTGGTATTAGTGACTAGTAATTATGGTGGCAATAGTTACTAGTAATAGTAGTAATTAGTTATGATGATGGTTGTGATTGGTATTATAGTATTTGGTAATGGTGACAGGAGTTGATAGTGATGGTTGTGATGGTAAACTTAGTTGATGGTAGTAGTTGGCAGTATTGATGGTGGTAGTTGAAGAATGTGGTGGTTGACGATGTGTTGTAGTAGTTAGCGACGTTGCTAGTTATGATAGTGAAGGTGGTTGGTAGTATAGATTAGTCGCAATGGTGGTAGTGAGTTATAGTGATGGTAAAAGTGGCGGTGGCGGTGATGGCAGTGGTGGTGGTGGTGGTGGTGGCGATTGTATACGGTTATAATAATAGAATTGGTATATATAGTAATGGCCCGAAAATAGTGGTTACTTCGACGGGGTGATTTCGGTGGTTGTTGGTGATGTCGGGAGTAATTGGCGACAATAATGGTGGTTGACAATGGTAGAAGAGATGGTTAAGTGGTGGTGGTGGTGATGATTGGCAATGGTAATAGTGGTGTTGATTACGATAATAGAGGTGGTTATTAATGATGGTGATGGTGGTTGTGGACGAGTGATGGTGAAAATTACCTATACAAACATACAGACCAAATAAGTTCTTAAATCTTATTGAAAATAAACACAATTAATGGCTTTAAGATTTGAACCATTCAAATTGGACAATGATGGTGACTGGTGGTTGTGGACAGAGTGATGGTGAAAATTACCTATACAAACATACAGACCAAATAAGTTCTTAAATCTTATTGAAAATAAACACAATTAATGGCCTAAGATTTGAACCATTCAAATTCAGACCTCCATTAAGTGCAAACAAATGAGGTCTTAGTCTACCTTATATTTTTTAGTCCAAACTATGTTTTGGACGCCTACTTCATTAGAAACATGTAAATACAACTAGAGTTTAGCTTCCATACATTAATGATGAAAAATATTTTTATGCTAT